>BQNB010116282.1:0-21391 GCA_026074375.1 Tanacetum coccineum
TTAACCATTGCACTTGATTCCACCAAATCAAGTATTTTTCCACCTCCTTTGTTAGATTCTGACTCGCCTTTCACTGCGGAGTTGTCAGCTAGTGTTACCTTGAATTCTCTCAGAAACGAGGACAAAGTTTTCAAACCAGGTATACTAGTTTATCATGCCATTCATGATAAAAATCTTGTAACATTGGAGGAGAATTTAAAAGAGAACATTTCCTCCGGGACTCTTTTAGTTTTCAAAGAACCGTCATTTCTTCTGCCTCCGCCAAAACCACTAGATGAATGTTTCAATGTTGAGCCCATTTTGGATATGAAGAATGTTATGCCTAATGAAGATCTTTACCTAAGTGAAACGATGTTATCTTTAAATGTTGAAGATGTCGATTCTTTCACATTTATCATTTGGACTTTTCTCCCATACTTCACTTACACCGAGGAATCACCTTTGATTTTCCCCTTTAGGAGTGAGAATTTTGTTTTTGATCCCGGCATCGTCACCTTCCTATTTTCTTATCTAGAGCCGGTGGCATTTTCAATGGAAGTTTCTAGTATTGCTCTCCCTAAGGACAAATGAATTCAGGGATCGAGTCGAGCTTGTGACTCGGTGACCAAAAACAAGCCGCTTCATAGGAGTTCACCCTATGCTTATCCTTTTCTATTTTTCTTTCTATTTTAATGTGTTATGGCTATCCTCATCCGGTTTCTTGTTGTTTGTTGTTTGTTGTGATTTTTGCAGGATTGACCCAACAATTTCTGAAGACTCTCGTGTCTGGTGTTGTATCCCGTTTCACTCGAGCTTCTCATCCTTTGTTTGAAATTAGTTTGGGGAGATCCGATATCCTTTCATCATTATCGATTCACGTTTATCTTTTCATAATTCATAAATGGCATAGATTTTCGTAGAGGCCCGACTTTAAACATTGAGGACAATGTTTCGTTTTAGTTTGGGGAGGGAATCTATCGATTTGATGTTGCTTGCTTATTGTTTTGTTCTCACGTACCCGTTTTCCCACAAAAATAAAAAAAATTTAAATTTTTAAGTTTTTATTTGTAGAAAAAAAATAATAAAAAATGTTAGTAGTTGATTAATGGTATGTGTTTAATTACACATACCTTTTACCTTTAAAAACGAGCTAAAATAACCAAAAACAGACTTAAAATGCCAAATATATGCTTGTTTTGCTAATTGTATTGTGCAGGAACGGATAACTAAGAAAAGGACGAAAAACGAAGCCAAAACGACAAAACCGGACTCGGAATGGAAAAGCAGGAAAAAGACAAAGTCAAAGTCCAAGCCCAAGCCTGAAAGTCAACCCAAGTCAACCCCGAAGCCAAAAGTCAAGAAAAACAAGTTTAGGGACTAAACTTGTTAATCCCTAAACTTATATTTAAAGAAGAAAAAGAGAAAAATGAAGACAAGGGCTGAAACTGCCAACACGGCAAAGTTATACCACAAGGGGCAATTCTGCCAAGTCCCCTAAGTTATAACACGCAAGGACCTTGGGTGTAATTGCTTATATAACCCTTGGGGGGTTATATTGCCAAATCCCCAAAACCTTTTGATAACAAGGACCATGGGTGCAAACAAAACAATCACTATGGAGGACCAAACTTGCCACTCCCCCAAACTTTCACCCTGTCACCCCTTACCCCTTTATAAACCTTTTTCCCGCCCTTTTCAAATCCCAACCAACTCACGGGTTAACTCCCTCTCTTTTACCCTGCAACCCAAACCACCCCATGGACAAACCTTTCCCTCCCCCTCCACTAAGCTTTCCCAGCTGTAAGATTGCCAAGTTGGCAATCCCACAACTCCCCAAGCTTATTTCGATGGTTTAGATGATCCGAACAAGCACCAAGGTGAATGAAGGGCCAAGATTCATTTCTGTTTGCACTCTCACAACAAACACACTCCTCTTTTTGTGTCTACAAAGAAGCACAATTGCAAGGAGACGAATTCCAAGAAGCAAGACCCTAGCTCGTTTTTTCTTCTATATAAAGCATTGTAAAGCCATTAAGGCAAAAGGAGAAAAATAGCAGTTTTAAGTGTAGTTTTATGTTTTCAGTTTTATTTTTTTGTAATTTTCTCTTTAGTTACTGTTCATTTAAGTCGAATTAATTTCTTGTTAAATCTTTTCAATTTAAGTTGTGCTAATTGTTATTACTCTTGTACTCTTCATTTCTAATCAATCAAGCAAGTTCAATTGTGTTTGTGTTTAAGCTTTGTTTTCATGAAATAAGCTGTTTTTACTCAATAAGCTCTCATAAGCTCTTTTGAGCTTATACTTGTTAAAAAGCTCAAATTCAGTCAAAAGCTTGTTTTAAGTCATTCAATTACTTGTTTTGTTCATTTTATATCAAAACATGATCACTTGAGGTCATGTGATTAATTTTGGAAGCAACAAGGAGAGAATAAGCTAATTCAGCTTATTGAGCTTTAAGCTCAAGGGATAGAGGCAAGGTGCCACATTAGGACAGTGAATTTTTAAGCCACTCACTCAACAAGAGTGGCTTGTGTCTGAGACTACAAAAAATCAAGGTTTCATTTCTCAAATTTCATTTCAGCTTAATTTTAGCTTAAAACATTTGCTTATTACTATTCATTCCTGTTCAATTCTTTTCAAACATGTTGTTTAGGCTTGTTATCTAGCTGTTTTAAGTTTTCATTAGATGAAATTTGTGTAACCTCAGTTTCTCCTTTAAAACTGTCATTTTAAGTAGTATAATCTAGAAGAGTAACTAGCTTATTTTTACACATAAGATTAGCTTTTTAGTGATTAGATAGCTTAATTAGCTGAAAGTTAGTAAAAGTAGATAAAAGGTTTTAGTTGTTTTAGTATTAAAATAGATTTTAAGATCACTTTAGTTTTGACAGCTTGAGCAAGGGGGTGTTTGGCATAAGAGTAAAAACGGGTCAAAAATGCTCTTTGGTATGGGTTGGAGTCTCAAAATAGATTTAGCTTAGGTTTTTGAGCTAATTTAAGCTGTTTTTATAAGTTTTAAAGTTTTAAAATTGTTTTTCAAAGGTTTATTAAATCATTTTTCAAGCTGTGGTTTCTAAAAAAGGTATACAATGGCTTATTTGAATAAGCCATTGTATGTTTGAGTTTAAGTGTCAAAAAAGTTTGTTTTTGAGTGTCTAAAACAAGCTGACCAAGCCCCTTGGTCTTTTGACTTTTGAGTCAAGAATCACCAAGTGTTTTTAGTAGCAGTTTAAAAAAATCCAAAAGCCCTTTTTCACCTTACAAATTCAGCAAGTTAAAATGATTTTTGGAAGCTTAAAATTGGTGCACAAGTCTACTTCATAGTATACTTAAGCTGTTTGAGCTTATTTTTCAATTTTGAGCTTATTTGACAGCTTTTAAAAAGCTGTCAAATAAGCCCCTTGATTTTAGCTTTAATCTCCCCTGGTGCAAAGGGGAGACTTTAAGCTTCCTTTTCCTAAGCTTGTAGTGTACTTAAGCCCAATTTCTTGGCTTATTTTGAGAGCCTATAAGCTCTTATATAAGCACCTTCAGTTTCAGCCTTTAAAAAGCTTTTTAGATAGCTTATTTTTAAGCTAGAAGTCCCCCTTTGACTGTTTTAGCTAAGCTTTAGAGTAGGACTGCTTATTTTTCATTCTGGCTTATTGAGCTTATTTAATAAGCTCAATTGATTCCTAGCAGCTTATTTTAGTAGGGTGGTTAGTTGTGCAAGCTTGCCCAATCTTAGCTTATTTGTCCACAAAGTCCAAATGACTTAGCTAGTTTTAGCATTAAGCTCATTTTAACTTCTGTCCGTTTTTAAAAGCTGTTTTAAAGCTTATTTATAGCTTTTCAGAAAAAGTTGTAGTTGTGAAAGTTGTTAAGCTCCATAAGCTTAACAACTTTGTTTTACAAAGTTTTTCAAAAAAAAAAAGGAGACAAGGGGTTACCCGGGTGAGCAAGACTCGAACCCGGGTCTCTACCCTCGTACACCTTTCTTTATAACACACACATACCGCTGCGTCCTTGGGACTTTTACGTTTAGTTTAGTATCCCAAGGGCCAGGGTACTTATACACGTTTTTGTCTATTAAGCCTATAAGCTGTGTACAGCTTATTTAGGGCTTATTTATAAGCAACTTTTTAGTTTCTTAATTTTCGTAGGTTAGTCATAGTGCCTAGTATTTTTAGTAAAATTTTCAGAATTTTTCAAAGTCGTTTAGTATTTTTTATAATTTAATTTCGTTAAAAGTTTAAAAAATTCATAAAAAATACAAAAATTATCAAAAAAATATTTTTCTTTTTTAGAAAAATTTATTTAGTCTTTATAGTTTGTCGGAAAAATATAAAAATTTTCGTTAGGGTAATTTTTTATAACTTTTTGCTTTTTACAAGAAGGTGTCCACGGGTGCGGTTTTGTCTTGTCTCGTCTTTCGGGTCAATCGCAACTCGTTTTCAGTCTAGTCTTCTTTCATTCTTCTTATTGTCTCCTAGAGTAGTTTGAAGTGAAAATTTCTTGTCATGGTTAATTTTAAAGTTTTTATGTTTTTTCCCCCTTTGTTCGGGGTCCGTGCTCTCGTTTTTTAGCTTAATTTCATATTTTTTAGGATTTTCTTAAACGTTTTTGTTTGTTATTGTCTAATCTACCTTTACACACTCTCAAATCAATTCTCTCCTTCAAACTCAAATCTTCCGACTGTATCGATTTTCCAGCACAGCCTCATTGGGGATTAACGACCCGGGAATAGTCTATACTGTTCTTGGTTACATTGATTTGTTGTTTTTTTTAGACTAATATATATTTTATATTTTATTATATATTATATATTATATATAGTTAAGAAAAACATTAATCAATTTTTGGCGCCGCTGCCGGGGAGGCTGTGATTTCGACAATCGTTGCTGTTGATTTTGTGTTTGAATCTGTGCATACTATCTAAAAAAAAACCAAAAAGTACAAAAATATTTTCATTTTCTTTTTAGTATAATTATCATTTAAAAAAAATCAAAAATATAAAAACATTGTCTTTAATTACAAATAAAATTCACAAATTGGTAAAATACCAAAATATAATATTTTTCAACATGGGTATTATCATATTGAATTTCCAGGTGAACTTTGTGGTTCCCAAATTCGAACGAAAGATTTAAAACTGGCCTTTTGGGTCACTAGAGAGGTTCGGTTCACCACTTTTAAAAGATAAACTAAACTCTAAGTGGGGTTGGTATAAGCGGGTTGTTACCTAGGAACTACGACCCTAAAGGAAAATGGTTTTAATAGCTGTGCGCTTTTCCTATTCCTACGGCTCCTTTGTGCGTTTTTCTTTTCGAAGTGTTTACCGTGAAGCTTGTCGATTATTTGGTTAAGTTGTCTTCTTTCGTTGTACTTTTGTTTAATAATGTGATTTTCCTTTAAATCCAAAAAACCCAAACAATAAATTAGTGTAATTTTTCTCTCTTTTTGTATGCACACTCGTTCCCAAAATCGTAATCTTCATAATCAACAACCGCCGGCTCATCCTGCTGTTGTTGGACCTTTCAACCTTGAAGACCATTTTGAAAAATCACACCTCCAACACCCCCCCACCCCCCCCCCCCCCCCCCCACCCCACACCCCCCCACCCCCCCCACCCCCTCCCCCCCCCTCCCCCCCCCCCCCCACCACCCCCCCCCCCCCCCCCACCCCCCCCCCCCCCCCCCCCCCCCCCCCCCAACCCCCCCACCCCCCCCACGCCTCCCCCCCCCCCCCCCACCCCCCCACCTCCACCACCCCCACCCCCCCACCCACCCCCCCACCACACACCCCCCCCACCCCCCCCCCCCCACCCCCCCCCCCCCACCCACCCCCCCCTCCCACCCCCCCCCCCCCCCCCCCCCCCCCCCCCCTTCCCACCACCACCCCACCCCCACCCCTCCCCCCCCCCTCCCTCCCCTACTCCAATGGATTGTTCAATCGTACCAATGGCGCATTTGCTCTGAAAGCTCACATCCGAGGGTTTACGTTTATGTATTTGTAGTCCTGAAATCATGCTAACTTTGAGTTGAATGATGTTTAATCAACCTCGTTTCAAAAACAAGCATATTCGTCGGACATGACAAAGAAGTTCCTATTGCCCACATCCGATTTTCAACAAGATCACTTCTTCGAGGAAGTTTCCCGTAAGTCCTGGTACGCGGTATAGATTATGCTTTTCCACATTTTTTACATCGAAGGGTGCAGCCAGAATTTGGCTGATAAAGTAACCCCTCGATCGTTTCTTATCTGGGTAGGATACGGTGTTTCCAATTGAAGCTTCTTTTCGGGGAAAAGCGGAATTTTAATATTTGAGGAGTTTGGTATATGCTCGAGTGTTGTGCAACGCTTTAAAGTATGTGGTATTAGGGACAAAGGTTGAGGTTGAAATTGGGCGTTTGTGGCGTTATGTATCTACTTCGGGAAGCAACCAATCGTCCTCTTCATGGAATGTTTAAGGGTATATTTGCACATTCAATTGAATAAACATTCTTTTATGGGGCCCCCTTTCATCCCTCTATTGACCTTGTATTCCGGGGTTTGTAAATTAATTTTATAAGTTCTAAGTTCAAGAATGATTAAAAACCCAGACCCAAATGGACAAAGGAGTATGGACAAAGTTTTTGGTACTTGTGGCCTCGTTGTGATTGCCTTTTATGTAAGAATCATTGAGTAAGCTACATCCAAAGTCCGTTTTTTACAATTCACGCAAACAAAAAATCACAACACTGAGACTCATCGCCCTGTTTCCAAAGTGAGTGCGAGCACTGCCACCCCCGGAATCTCATCCGAAGTTGATGAGTTAAAAGAAATGGTTGAAAAGCTTTACTCTTGACAAGAAAAATCAATCTCCCGCTCATACTCTGTCAAAGGCGGTTGAGGATAGTTGTGTTACTTGCGGTGGTGCTCATTCCTACCACAAAACTTGTCCATTCACTTTCTGGCATGTTTATAGAGATAATATTAGAATTGTCTTCTCAAGCAAGCCGCCAGCTAAATGTTCAACAAGGAAAACACCGGTTATCGAGACCCAGATTTCAAAATCAAATTCGACCACCGGTTTTCCTCCCGTTCAACAACCATCATGTGCAATATAAGGAAACAATCAGATAGTTACATACCAATACAGATGGGAATTTTAATCAACGCTCTGCTTACCAACCCCGGTTCATCAGGTCAAGTCTATCGACCTCCCACAGGTTGTTCATCCTCCTGATTACCAAGTCCCGCCTATCATGCTCCAGCTTCTCAATATTCAAGGTGCATCCAAAAGAAGAATTCCATTAGTAGCTATGTAAAAGCTAATGATGCTTTGTGATCTTGTGATGAGGAAACATGCAAACTCCAAGGTCAAAACATTGCCAAAACAATTGGGAACAACTTGGGCTACTTCAAACAAAGACTTGAAAGTAGGCTAGGTAACTTCATCAAAATGAATAACGCCTTCTACTTCGGAGAACCTCTCCTAGTAACACGTTACTAAACCGAAAGGAGGATTTATAGGGTTATTACCAATCGAAGCTGGTGTTGCTTACAAGGGACATGAATTCCTATTACTTCTTCTTCTCATAAAGTAATGGGATAGTGTACGAGGTCACAAAGGACCACGATGAATCCTACTAATAACGGAGAGCACGAAAGAGTCCCCCTCTCGGTTGTCCCTGTTGTCTATATGAATATCTCTGAGCTGCAAATACTCTAAGTTAGTGACTTCAAGGCCTAACCATAACAGCATCAATTCCATTCTTCAAGAAGAAATGATGAAAGGACGTCCGTGAGAAAAGATAAAGACCAAATTGAAGGATTTCTATGAAATCTTTCGGATTTGAGTTCATTTATTAGCTTTACGGATGCCTTCATCTGTAAGAAGACCCTTTGAAAAATCTACAGCACAAATGGCTCATTCTAATGCTGTAATGGGAAATTGGGGATCTGCTGTTAAGACCTCAGCAAGTTATACTTGGAGGAACACTAGACCAAACTTCCATTATAACAGTGGACCTACTTTTAATAGAACTGTGAATGCTAATGGTCCACAAGGCAGACCCAAGCCTGCAAAGGCCTGGGTCCCTAAGAGAAACTAATTTCTCTTTTTCATGTGCAGGAACATCCACTGAAGAACATGGTAGACAGAGGTATATTTGATAGTGGATGCTCAGGGCACATGACAGGTAACAAGGATCAACTGGAGGATTTTGAAGAATTCAATGGGGGATCTGTTACCTTTGGAGGTAGCAAAGGCTACATATCTGGTAAAGGTAGAATAAGGGTTGGAAATTTAGATTTTGATAGTGTGTCTTTTGTAAAAGAATTAGGGCACTTTAATCTTTTCTCAATATCACAAATTTGTGATAAGCAGCACAAGGTTCTTTTTACTGAAACTGAATGTCTTGTTGTGTCTTCTGACTTTAAGATGCCTGATGAAAATCAGATACTCTTAAAGGTCCCTAGACACCACAACATGTACAGTTTTGACATGAAGACACCTTCCCCTGCAAAAGGTTTTGCCTGTTTGATTGCAAAAGCCACATCTGATGAATCTAAATTATGGCATAGAAGGTTAGGTCATATCAATTTTAAAAACCTAAACAAACTTGTGAAGGGAAACCTTGTCAGAGGTCTACCTTCCAAGGTTTTCAAAAATGACCACACTTGTGTTGCCTGCCATAAAGGCAAACAACACAGGGCCTCTTGCAAGGCCAAGTTAGAAAGATTGATCACTGTGCCACTACACACCTTGCATATGGATCTTTTTGGTCCTACTTCTGTGAAAAGCATTAATCATGCAAGTTATTGCCTTGTAATTACTGATGATTGTACCAGATTTAGTTGGGTATTCTTTTTGGCCTCTAAGGATGAAACTAGTGGCATTCTTCAGACCTTTATTAGGCAGATTGAAAACCAGCTTAGTCATAGGGTTAAAATCATTAGATCAGATAATGGCACTGAATTTAAGAATAGAGATATGCTTGAATTTTGTGGAAACAAGGGAATAAAACAAGAGTATAGTACTGCTAGAACTCCACAACAAAATGGAGTTGCTGAAAGAATGAACAGAACCCTAATTGAGGCTGCTAGAACTATGCTAGCAGATTCTCTCTTACCAACCACTTTTTGGGCAGAAGCAGTTAGTACTGCTTGCTATATTTTTAATAGGGTAAGAGTGACAAAACCTCAAAACAAAACTCCATATGAGCTTTTGTTTGGCCACAAACCAATTATTAGCTACATAAGACCTTTTGGGTGTCATGTTACCATTCTAGATACTCTTAGTGTGCTTGGCAAGTTTGATGGAAAATCTGATGAGGGATTCTTAGTTGGTTACTCACTAAATAGCAAAGCCTATAGGGTTTATAATTTAGTAACCAAAAGAGTAGAAGTAAATCTGCATGTTAATTTTCTTGAAGATAAACCCAATGTCAAAGGAGTAGGATATAGATGGATGTTTGATATTGACTATCTTACTGATTCTATGAACTATATTCCTGTATCTTTGGAGAATCAAGCTAACCCACATGCAGGTGCTTCAGAAGTAACTAACAGTGCAGGTACTCCAACATCTATTGCTTCTGAGGAAAAAGATGAGGAAGTAGAGCTTATTGTTGTGCCTTCAGCTGTAAAGATTCCTGAAGAAAAAGATGAATCAAGGACATCTTCCACAAATTCAAAGAAAGAGGAGACCTTGACAGAACCTCAAAAAGAGAAGAAGGATTCCTCTACTGACTCTTTAGAAGACAATCCTAAGATTCAAGCTTTTAGAAGAGAGTTGGAAGAAATTGCCCTAAAGCATTTAGGGACAGTCCCTGAAAACAACACTACCAGTACTCCTTCAGTTAATACTGGTAGTCAAACAGTTAATACTGGTAGGCTTGATCATGATGATTCACTTATGCCAGAGCTCGAAATCTTTCACAAGCCTGAGACAGGGATTTTTGATGAGGCATCTTATGATGAGGAGGGTGTGATAACTGACTTCAACAGTCTTCCTACAGAAATTGAAGTCAGTCCTACTCCTACACTTAGGATTCATAGTATTCACCCAAAAAGTCAAATACTTGGTGATCCTAAGTCAGCTGTGCAAACTAGGAGCAAAGTGCAGAACAAATCAGGAGCTCATGCTCTTCTCAGTCATATTCAAAAGCAGCAAAGAAACAATCACAAAGATCAACAGACATTGTTTGAATTGCAATTTTTTTCTAGCTCAAGGAAGAACCAAAAAGATGCTGAAGCAATACAAGATGATATTGGTTCAGAGGCCATAGCAGGGAGAAGATACTGTTACAGTTCACGGCTACCAACAAGTATAGGGTTCTTGTAATCTGCCTCAAGAATGAAGGTGAACGCACCAGTGGGTCCTTATAGAAATAAAAGAGATGAAAGAGGTGTGGTTGTGAGGAATAAAGCAAGATTGGTGGCCCAAGGGTACACACAGGAAGAAGGTATTGACTATGATGAGGTTTTTGCTCCTGTGGCAAGAATAGAAGCTATCAGGTTGTTTTTGGCCTTTGCCTCATTTATGGGGTTCATAGTTTACCAAATGGATGTTAAAAGTGCTTTTCTATATGGCACTATAGATGAAGAGGTTTATGTATCACAACCTCCTGGTTTTGTTGATCCTGATCATCCAAATAAGGTTTATAAGGTGGTCAAAGCTTTGTATGGACTACACCAAGCCCCTAGAGCTTGGTATGCTACTTTATCAACATTCCTAGAGAAGCATGGATACAAGAGGGGCACAATTGACAAGACTTTATTCATTAGAAGGAACAAAAAGGATATCATGTTGGTTCAAGTGTATGTTGATGATATCATTTTTGGGTCTACCAACAAGTCTTGGTGTGATGAGTTTGAAGCCTTGATGCAAAGCAGGTTTCAAATGAGTTCCATGGGTGACACACATTTTCTTAGGTCATACAAGTCAAGCAGAAAAAGAGGAATCTTCATATCTCAGGACAAGTAATGTAACTGAGATACTCAAAAATTGATCTTGTAAATAATGAAACCGCAATCACATCAAACTCAATGAGACCAAGTTGCCTTTGACAAAGGATGAAAGAAGCTTTTGATGGTGGATGTACACTTGTACCGGGTCCATGATAGGTTCCCTTATTACTTAACTGCCTCTCCTAGACCTGACAATATGATGCATAATGTGATAGTTCACGTTTTCGGGTACCTCCAAAACTTTCTTCAGCTCAAAGCTGTCAAGAGGATTACAAGTATCTCAAGGAACACCAAATTTGGGCTTATGGTATCCTAGGAATCCCCTTTGAGCTTGGAAGCATTCTCTGATAAGTGACCTATGGTGTGATCCAACCTTGAACAGAAAACTACAACAGGTGGTTTTCAATTTCTTGGAACAAAGACTTATCTCATGACAAAGTAAAGAAACAGCCAATTGTGGCCAACTTCAAAACTGAAGCTGAATATGTACTGCTACAAAATTGCTGTAGACAAGTATTGTGGGTTCAAAATCAATTACTGACTAATGGTTTCAATTTCATGAAACCAAAAAAAAATCCACATTGATAATGAAGAGCACAATCTGCATTGTGAAGAACCCAGTATATCATTCTAAGACAAAGCACATTGAGATTCGTCACCACTTCATAAGAGATTGTTATGAGAAGAAGCTCATAAGTGTGGAGAAAATTCACACAGACTTAAATATAGCTGACTTGTTGACCAAACCATTTGATGGACCACGGTTTAATTACTTGGTGGTTAGCATTGGTATGATTAACAAATAGCTATTTCTAAGGGGAAGATTAGTTGTACAGTTTGTTTAATTCTGGTAGCTAAGTAGTCTTAATCCTGTTAGTTAAGTTTATGTTAATTCTGGTAGCTAAGTAGTCTTAATACTGGTAGTTATGTCATATTCATTCTGGTAGTTCAGTAGAGTTAATTCGGGTAGTTAGTTTTCATTAATTCTGTCTATACAATTTCTTGCAGTATGTTTTTTTTAGACTAATCTTTGTAGGAATAGCATGGATGTGCAGATGAATGGCAGGAGTAATAAGGTTTTTAGCTTTTGTAAATTCTTAGTACATACTTAATTCTGGTTGAAAAAGAATTAATTCGGGTTGACTCTTAATTAATTCTGGTTGACCAAACTTAAGTCTGGTAGTGTAATTGTTAATACTGGTAGTTTATTGTTAATGCTGGTTGCGGGAACTTTGACTTTCTTCTGTTTTATCACTGTTTCAATGTTACCGTTAGAGATTTTTACGGCGTAATAGTCGTACAACAAAGAAGCTATATATAGATAAAGTTTGATTTTTCTTTCATACTTTTCTTTTTATTGCTATCTCCTTTTTTTTGCAAAGTAAAAATTTCCTTTATAACAAAAATAGTCAAAAGTTCTGTTACCAGCATCTACAATTTCAATCGCATCAAACCCAAGTACATTGCTACGATTGTCCAATGGCTTAATTAAAGTATTGTGACAAACATAATCAAGTGGGGTTCTTGCGCAAGCCTGACGAGAGTGCAGTGTTTGATGAGATAGTGGATTTTCTTCGAGGTTCCAACCTCAGGTATGCCTTAACTACTAATCCAACTATCTATGATTCCCTTATCAAACAGTTTTGGCAGACTGCAACTGCTAATACTAACGCTGATGGGACTCTAGAAATAAAGGCAACCATTGATACTATAAGGTACACAATTTCTGAGGCGTCAATTAGGGATTCACTTCAATTAGACGACGCAACAGGAATTACAATGTTGCCAAATGATGACCTTTTTGAGGGAATGGGGCAAATAGGGTATCCTACTGATGGAACCTTCACTTTTTGGAAAAGTTTTTTCACACCCCAATGGAGATACTTAGTCCACCATCTTTTACACTGTATAAGCTCTAAAAGTGGTGGATGGGATCAATTTGGTAGCAATATTGCTACTGCTTTGGTCTGTCTATCCACTGGTAGAGTTTATAATTTTTCAAAACTCATTTTTGATGGTATGGTGGCAAATTTGAAAAGCAAGACAAAGTTTTTGATGTATCCTCGTTTTCTGCAAATGATTTTGAATATTCAAACAGAAAACAAACACCTTTATCTAGCTGTGAGCCTGACCAAAAAGATCTTTGGGAATATGAAAAGGGGTTTTCGAGGGGCACCAAGACCTTTATTGCCTTCTATGTTACTTGTTGCTACTAACCCAATTGCAGGACAAGAACATGCTGCTGTGGCTCAATCCCAACCATCATCATCAACACCCCCAGTACCATCCACATCATCTCCTCCAGTCATTACTACACCTACACCACCACCTATCCCTACACCACCACCTATTCATACACCTACACCAACACCAATACCTGACACTGAACCTACACCATTTGAGCACATCTATGAGGAGCCATCTCCTGTCCACCATCACTTCTCACCCCCACAAGAACAGGCTCCAAGTCAAATGCCTATGGATGATTTACTTCAAGCAGTTCCTAAGTTGATATCAAGAATTGACAGCCTGGAAACGGATCTCAAACAAACCAAGCTGACCATGGGAAATGCTATTGTGAAGTTAGTCAAGAAAGTGAAGAAGTTGGAAGGGTTTTTGAAAAGGAGGAATTTGGTTTTGTCAGACTCTGAAGAGGAAGAACCTGAGGTTCAGGGGAGGAAAAGTCAAGATGATCCTCTAGATTCTTCAGTACAAGGATTGGTTACTCCTTCTACAACAAAAGTAAATGCTTCAGGGGAGGAACAAGTGGAAGACATAAGTCCAAATACTCTTGAAGCAGCCAAAACTCTCTCTAAGGTTGCCTCTTTAAAACCAAGGTCTATTGACAAGGGAAGGAGATACAAGAGAAGAAAAGAGGCTAAGGGAAAGAAGGTAGTCTCAAGCTTGGATTTTCAAGAAGAAGTTGATACTGGTGCTGAACAAGTTAATACTGCTGAAGGAGTTAATACTGGCAGTATTAAACTTAGTACTGTTAGTGAACAACTTAGTACTGGCAATGAACAAGTTAGTACTGTTGGTACTAAGGAGTCTACTTCTTCTCAAGATAAAGGACAAAGAGAAGGGAAAGCTCCTATGCTCAGTGAAGAAACTCCTAAGAAGTCAAAAGAACAAATTCTACAAGAGGAAGCTAGCCTTGCTGAAGCAATCAGATTGGATTCCTTACAAAAAGAAGAGGAGGCTAAACAAATACACTTGGATTCACTCTTAGCTCAAAGAATTGCAGAAGAAGAAGAGTTAAATGAGCAACAGAAGAAAAGAAAAGCTCAAGTTCAGTTTGAAGCTCAGCATTACACAAATGAAGATTGGGATTTAATTAGAGCAAAGATTGAAGCTAATGCAGAGTTGTCAAAAAGCATGCTAGGAAGTGAACTTCAAGGAGAAGATTTTGCAAAGAAAATGGTTGATCTTGTCAATCAAAGGAAGAAATATTTTGCAGAAGAAAGAGCTAGAGCTAAAAGAAACAAGCCCATGACCCAATCACAGCTGAAGACTTATATGATGAATTACTTGAGATCATGGGAATGGAAGTTATCTCAGCTGAAAAGATTGAGTTTGAAGAAAGTCAAGAAGGAATTTGATAAGCTTGTGAAACAGGTTGAGTCCTTTTGTCCCAATAAATTTTGAAGCCACTAAAGCTAGTTTGAAAAGATTTGGTGAAGAGCTTCAGACAAAGACTCCAAAAGACTGAAAGAGGATGAGATGTTTGAAAGCAAAGGATGATGAGCCAACCAAGAAGTCTGGAAAAAGAAGAAAACAGATGGCAAGGAAAGGATTGCATACAAGTGTTGATAAGGATGACTCTGAAGATTCAGATGAAGTTGGTGAGCAAGAAGAGTCTGTCACAGGTACTAAAACTCCAATTAATCCTGTTCCTGTAGCTATGAAAACACCTAGTATAGCCACCTATAAGATCTTCAAGCAAGGAGAAAAAGGAGCATACCAAATAGTTAGGGAAGATGGAACTGATGTAGTGTACATTAATTTTGGTGCTATGTTGAAGGTTATATCTAGAGATGATCTTACTGAGTTATATAGGATAGTGATGAATAGATATGGGATGGATGGTGCCAGATAGGATGAGCTAGGAGAAAGGTATTTTGGAAGTATTTAAGAATAAGTTTGAAGAACCTCTTTTTACAGATCTATATGAGTGAATTAGGACAGCAAAGGATCATAAGTTGGAGATATTATGAGTCCTGTAGAGTACATTGTTTGAACTTAGAGTCAATGGATATATATATGTTAATTGAAAGAACATATCCATTATCTGCTGAGATGTGCAAAGCTATGTTAGATAAGAAACTACAAGGAGGAAAAGCCAGTGAAATATTGCTACAGAATGTATAAAAAATGATGGAAAGCAAGCTGGTATTAGGAAGTAGTGAAGTCTTTATAGGTTCTAGAAGTCTGGATAGGAATGAGAAGGTTAAACACTTGGTGGAGGTGTATGCACTAACACAATAAATGGTTTATCAGTTCACCATGTGCTAATCAACATAAGGGGTACTGGCTATAGTCAGGAGCAAACGCTCTCTTGGTAAAGAATTCAATATCCGTTTTCTATGGTTGGCAACTTGCCAAATAAGATTGTATGGTTTTTCAACTTACTCATTATCTGTTTAAGTGATGATTGGCTAGCCCACAGTTTATGGCTTGAGGTTAAAGGCTGTGGAAAAACCATAATAGTCCATTAAGATTATGGCTTATGGTAAAGACAAATTGCAAATCCATAGTAGATGGTTGAACTTTACCAAAATGGATGGTATATCAATCCCAAGTGTCTGTACAAAGAGTTGGACATGGTTATCTATTCCCATGGATATTTACCTTTTCTAGGTGCCAAAGGACCTGACTAGCCCTGTGAAAACGGGCTACAGGTAAAGGCATATCAAATCCGTTTTATGCTTTTGTAATGGTTTCCCAAAAAACTATATGTATTCAACTTACCAATGTTTCAAGTATGAGAGTTGAAATGGTTTTCAGTTAACCATGGGACATACACCTTCTGGTGCCAAGAAATGATACTCAGAGTAATGGCTAACTGGTAAAGAGACATCAAATCCATTTAAATTTTTAATGATTCACCTCTCATAGGAGTTAACACACCTGGAAGTGATGAGAATAGACTGAAACTTTATGATTTGATGTAAATAATTGTCAATGTTGCTGATATGATGGATTGCTGAAGAGCTTGAAGAATAGTTGCTGCAAAAGATAAAAAGAAGAGACTTGACTGTATGAAGATCAAGGTAACTTGAAGAATTCTATTTACAACATTCCTCAGAAAGCTTTCTACAGTGTTTAAAATAAAGATCAAGATGTTTTTGAAGGAAGTGGATGTTCACAAGTGAAAGATCAAGTTTAGGGGAGGATTGTTGGGAAATAGATTTGTACAGACTTAATTTGGTAGTTGTATAAACAGTTAAGTCTGGTAGTAATAGTTAGTTCTGTTAGTATTGAGTTAATACTGGCAAGTACTTAAGTTAGTTGACAGTACTAAGTTGAGTACTGGTAGAGTAGAGTACTAGAGTTAGTTTTGTATGTTAGTTCTCGTTTATAGTTAAGTCTGTTTATGTAACAGAATAGTAATAGTTATCTTAGAGATATCTTAGGAAAGGATATGTATTATCCTTTTATGTTTGTAAAGCCCATTAGGGTTTCCTTGGTGTATAAGAGGAACCCTAAGGCACAATGTTATGTATGAGTACGTTTTGAGAAATATCAATAGAAGCATAGAGCTTAATAGCAATTTAGAAATATCGTTTCTTCTTAATTCTTGTGTTAAGATTCCGCATTAACACTTGATAATTCATAGTCAGTGTCTCTCATATAGTTGATTTGGATTTATCCAAGTTATCTATAGTCTTACAAAGGCTAGTCAGATCCTATACCAAGGACCTACAACTACTTACTTGGCCGGCCATGGGCCTTAACGGGCTTTCCATAGGCCTTGGACCAGACTAGCTTACTAGACTAATCATATAACATACTATGGGCTAAGACTATTACAATTTGGAAGTGACCGATGCTTTTCTTGTTTCCAACAATCTCTTTAATGAACAAACCAATTCATTCTATCCAAGATAGTTGTAATTCTTGTGGTGGCCTGCATTCTTCCTATGAATGTCAAGCCATCAATAACATGTATCAAGTGGAAGTTTATGCTTATTCGGGTGATGAAGAGGTAGGAAAATACCATTTTAAGCTTAATTACGACCCGATTAACTTAAGCTACCGTTATACAAACTACTTGGCACCTCCCGGTTTTTCTCAACCGAATCAATCTTCCTCTTCTTAAAACAATAAATCTTATCCAAACAACCAAACCAACAAACCCGTCCAAATCAAAACCATTCCAACCAACAAAACCAATACTAACAAAACTAAGGTTATGGTCAAGCTTATAATCAAAATCCAAATCAGAATCCAAATCAGAATTATAACCATAACCAAGGTTTTAATCAAAATCCACCAAACATGAACCCAGTTCCAAGTCCAAATCAATCCATGATAGATGAATTGATAAGGCAGAGTTTGATCCAAAATCAAAATCAACAAGTCTATAACCGAAACCAAGATGCCAAAAATCAATTAATATTTGATCAAATAGGTATATTCGCTAAGGCTCTCCAGGAGGTGGAACGAGAGATCAAAATCAACAAGTCTATAACCGTTCCTAACCCTAGGGGAGAGATCAAAGCAATTACCAAACTAAGTAGTATTGTTTTAGCTGGACCCTCAGTTCCACCACTTACTCTTTCTTTTTATTCTAAGGAGGTGGAACGAGACCCAGGGACGATAACGAACCAGGTACTTCCCGAAAGTACCACACGAGTCCCACCTCTGAAAGTCCAGCCGTCTTCCTCTTCTAGAACCACTGAGATCCCTCTTTCTCCTTCTTCTCCACTTTCTAAGCTTCCTAAGCGGAATCCTCATCAACCTCCTATTCCTTATCCCTCGAGGTTGAATAAGGAGAAGCTTCAAGACAAGTCTGATATTCAAGTCCATAAGTTCTTGCAGATGTTCAAGAAACTTCACTTCAATATCAGTCTTGCAGAAGCTTTAGCTCTTATGCCAAAGTATACTAAAATGTTAAAAGATCTTCTTTCCGATAAGGAGAAACTATTAGGATTGGCAAATACTTCTCTGACTTAAAATTGCTCAGCGGTCCTCCTTAAAAAGTTACCAGAAAAACTTGGAGACCCTGGGAATTTTCTCATTCCCTGTGACTTTCCTGAGCTTGAGAAATGCATGACACTAGCCGATTTAGGTACCAGCATTAACCTCATGCCACTCTCTGTATTGAAAAAATTGATGCTTCCTAAACTTATACCTACTCGTATGACCCTCAAGCTAGCTAACCGCTCTTTTGCTTATCCAGCAGGTATAGCTGAGGATGTCTGCGTACAAGTAGGTAAGTTCACATTCCCTGCTGACTTCGTTGTCATCGATTATGACATCGATCCTCGTGTTCCCATTATCTTAGGGAGACCCTTTTTGAGGACGGCGCGTGCTCTAGTCGATGTCTACAAAGAAGAGCTTATTCTGAGAGACGGTGATGAAAAATTAATCTTTCATCCTTATAGCACTTCGAAACATCCTTATAAGCATGGAAATGAGTCAATTAATATGATTAATTTCATTGACATCACATGCGAGGATCGTTTTCAAGAAGTGTTAAAAATTCAGAAATCAAATCATTCCTTCAGTGGCAGTACCACTTCTCCTTCTGATTCTTTTCCTAGTCTTACACCTTTTAAGACTAGTGATCCTCTTCTCGAGGAGTTCGCCAATGAACTCACTCTTCTTGACCCATTTCCAACAAGAAATAAGGACGATAATTTTGATCCTGAAGATGATCTTAGAGAAATTGAATATTTGCTGAACCGAGATCCATCAACAAATTCTTCGCCTAAGACTGATATTGATATTATTGATCTAATTCTCGAGAGGTTCACCGATGAACCTGCTCTCGTTTACTCATTTCCACCGGGAGATGACGATGATAATCTTTTTGACTTAAAGTCCAGTAATGAAGAATGGAAAAAGCTTTTGTATGGTGACCTTTTTGATAACACTCACTTAAAAAATGAAAAAGACAGATTTAAAAATGGAGTGCTTAATTGATGATATAGATGATGATTTTTTCCCTCTTTTACCCACAAGTGACTCGACTCTTCTTGAGGAGTCATCTGAGATTGCTACTTTGTTATTATCTCCCTTCGGAAATGAGGACAAGGTGTTCAACCCAGGCATACTCCTTTTGGGTGGAACTCAGATTTTTAATGATGTATCAAAAGATAAGGATTTATAAGTGAATACCTCATCTGAGGCACTTTTAATTCTTGAGGAGCGTAACTTTCTATCTATCTCTTTTGATCAAGTAATCCTTTTTAACTTAGAGTTATCTAAGACTGAAACTTTGCTATCATTTTCATGTAAAAATAAGGACAAAGTTTTCAATCCTGAGATACCCATTTCAAAAGGGGTTCACTCTTTCACTCTAGGATTATCTCATCGGACCTATAAAACTTTCAAGATCGTTAATGTTCATCCATATATTTTGAATGAAGGTTCGATGAAGATTTTTCTGTTCTTCTGTTTCTGCCCCAAGGATAAAAGAATTCGGGGAGATTCAAGCTAGAGACTCGCATAAAAATAAGCGCTTCTCGGGAGGCAACCCGTGTCTCTATTTCTTTCTATCTTTCTTAGTAGTATATTAGTTTAGTAGTATTAATAAATAAGTGTGGGGGAGTGTTTCTCTCCATGTTGTGTTTCATGGGTATCTGTTTTTACTTGCAGGATCCCCTATGATCGTGAAGACCACCGTGCTTGTTTTCAATCCTCCAATCTCTCGGTCTCTGATCATCTTTATGTTTATATCTAGGAAAATCATATATCCTGATCATATATTTTTCACACTTAGAATTTGTAGCATTTACCTTTTTCGTCCTTAAGTGTGGGGGTGGCACCCAAATAAGTGTTTTGACATAAATGTTTGACTTTCCGATGGTGAGAACAAGAATAAATTTTGACTTGATCGAGTATGTTGCGCTCTAGCTTTCCCTTTAACCTATATAAATTTAAACTTTTGCTAGTCTTTTATATAAGAAGATTTAAAACGAGAATTCAAGCTTGAAAAAAGCCAAGAGTGTTTCCATAATAGACTTTAAATATGCAAAGCTTGATTTTATTAGACTAAGCATTCGCGGATCTTTTTATTAAAGATTTTAAATTTGCGAAGAATGAAAAATGATAGAGTTTAATATAAGTTAGATGCTAAGCGTAGAGTAGTTGGATCTCTTTAGATCTCATAGAGGTTAACTGTGGCTTTTTGCTCCCACCAGCTTAATAAACGTTATATAATTGTCAAATAAATAAAGTTACTTTGTTTTTTGTGATTCTTAGTTTAAATCCCTTCGTAGAGATTCCTTTTGGTGAAATTAAGGTACACATCGAAGTTTTGTCAGTGTTGTGGGGAAATAGGCTACCGATTCCTGACGGCTCGCTACCGTTGTCTGGGTAGTTAAAAGACCACAAGACTTGAAATTCGGCTATAATAATAATAATGTAATAAACCGAAGCCGAAATAAAATCACTAGACCATGGTCGGCTCGCATACCGATGTGGTAGTCGTTTAAAGGGTGGAGGTAATAATAATAATAATAATAAATCCGAAACTAATAAAAGTTTACTGGACCATGGTCGGCTCGCATACCAATGTGGTAGTTTTCAAAAAGGTTGAGGATCTCCTGGTTGAAATAAGACTCCTGGACCATGGTCGGCTCGCATACTGATGTGGCAGTTGTTTAAACGACCGGGGGAATAATAATGTTGCAATAATAATAATAATAAAGCCAAATTTCGACTCCGGGGTTATCTAAATAAAGCCTCTGACTCTGTACTCGTAGTTGAGTTGTTGCGGATGAAATAAAAAGGTTAACCCCTAAATCATGCGAATTTAGAACCTTAATGTGGACCTTATTCTCACCATAAAGTCTCTTTAGGAAAGGATTTCAAACTAATTATGGTCTAAACCGGGTTTGCTTTATATGAATAAGGACATAATTTATTTATCACCAATAATAAAAAATAAAATCCTTAGAGGATTTAGGAATAAGGGAGCGGAAAGTAGCTATGCGTACACAATTTGCACTTATGAGTAGTGTTAGCATCATAACTTCTATTTAACAATGATTTCGTTTTTAAGCTTGGTTTGGGGCGGGTGAAAAATCAAGGACAATGAATTTATCCTTTTTGACACTATTTAAAAGTGTTTCTTGTTTCGTGATCCTAAAAGTTATGATTAAATAATGTAAGTCAAACATGTTGTCACTTGTGTAATATATATATATATATATATATATATATATATATGTGTGTGTGTGTGTGTGTGTGTGTGTGTGTGTGTGTGTGTAGGATCCCGTTAACACTTTACTTCAAACAATCGATCAC
>BQNB010116284.1:0-21391 GCA_026074375.1 Tanacetum coccineum
GGAATAGTGCTAAGATGCTCGTCCCCCATACTTAGAGAGTTATCGGGTTCCTCGGTTGGTAAATCGGGTGTGATTGCATTAGACGAATTCTCTAAATATTCCTTATATTGAATAGTGTACTCATCATCATCGTCGTAGAAGGCAGGACAATTCCAACTCAGAGAATTAATATATTCTGCCAGCTCCTCACTTATAATTTGCAAATCTTTAAGAAGTTTATGAAGCAATTCTTGTATATCCTCTGGTTGATGTTGCTTTTCTCTAAAAGCATGCTGAATTTCAAAAAATTTCTCCCAAGCTAGCAATAAAACCTTTGGCGTTTCTCTAAAAGATATACGATTAAACTTCTTTAAAAAGGTTTGTATAGATTTCATTAGGTTTTCTCTGGCTTGCACACTTGTTACTTGAGGAGGTTGATGAATGACGGTATGCTGCAGGGGTTGATATTGGTCAAAACTGGAAGACTTAGAATTATAGAAAAGATTAGGTTCATAGAAATTTTGGTTCATCGGTTGACACTGAAAAGTCTTATGAGGACCCTCGCAGTTCTCATAACAAAGGTATTGTTGTGGAAAACTTGGTGAAGTTTGTGGAAAATTATTATCAAAGTTTTGATTGAAACACGGGTCTTGATTGTAGACAAACGGAACTTAAGGTGGACAATCGTAACCATAATGAGCATCGTTTCCACATAACTCACAAGAATTTGTCTGGTACTGGGGTTGTGGAGGGTAGTCTGAAAGATTTTGAGAATCATTGAAAGAATTTGGATTCGGATCACCAATTGATGAATTTTTATTATTTGAAGCGCAAATGAAGCAAAATCTTTCACTAAGACCATATCCACACCACTTACAAGAACACCGTTTACAACGTTCACCTCTTTCTAACAGATCTTTACAATGAAAACAATGCCATTAGTCTAACGAAGATGTTTGGGGTTGTGAAGGTGGGTTGAAATTATTTGGAGAATCAATGAAAGAATTTGGATTTGAATCATTAACAAATAATTCATAACAACATAAAGCACAAACTTCATCCGTATAATTTCTTCTACACCGCTCACAAGTACATTGTCGACAATATAGTAGAAAACGCACAAAGAAGCGGAGGAGCGGGTAAGCGCGAAGCGTTTTAAAAACCTTCTCCTTTCGGTTCGAAGATTGTAAGATCGACCCTCCTTATACATCTCTTATAGTTTGTTAACTAAAGATGAGCCGATACGACAATTAACAAACGGTTAATTTTTATATTAAAAATAAAAGAAAAATAAGAATAGAAGTGTAAAATATTTTTGTATTTTTATGTTTTTATAAAAAGAAAATATTCACAATTAAAAACGATAACTTCCCGAGGAAGGGTCTTCAAAAACTAATCTTCAAACGTTAACACGATAATCGTAACACACCTCCCCGGCAGCGGCGCCAAAAATTGATTCCTCCCGATACGTATACATAATATATAGTATAAAGATTAGTCAATAATAGTATAGTAATAAATATTTTGTGAGGATTCTAGAAGATTACTTTTATCCAAAGTAAAATTCAAAACCTTCCCGACTCGTATCCCGACGAGGTGCGAATTGAAAATCGGTTAAGTTTGTGATCGCGTGATTTGAATGGTTTAAAAGATTTAGATTTTGATTTCTAATTCTACTAATGAAAACGCATAAAAACATGTAAAGACAAGTAAACAATAAAGCATCTAAGAAATTAAGCACAAAAACGTTAACGGGAAATTCAAAACGCGTCTAAAAAACCAATTATGACAAATTTAAGACCTACGAACGCAAATTTAATTTTTATAAATCCTAAATGACTTAAAATAATTTTCAGAAAAAGAATTATATTTTTTTGATTTTTATTTTATTTATAATTAATTAAAAACGAATTTAATCTAGAAAATTAATTAAAAATACTAAACTAACTCTAAAAATTCTAGAAAAAATTTGAAACATTATTAGGTATGAGTATCTAGAAAAATGTTATCTTGAAAAAAATTGACTTAAAGATAAGCAGCAAATAAGCAATTAAGCACGTATAAGCATAAACAATAAAAGACTATAAGTAATTAATGTTGTACTTCTTATAATCGAAAAAGACCCTAGGACAGTTGATTTAGTGTGTGTTGTGTTGAGACGTGTGTGTGCTAGGGAAGGAGGTCACAGGTTCGAAAACCATGGGTTCCCTTGTTTGAAAAACTTTTTATTTTTTTAATTTTTCTTTTTGAAAAGCTAATTACATGAAAATAAACAATTTAGTAAAAGCACTTAATAAGATTCTTAAAATAAGCTAAGAAAAAGAAATGAAATTGGCAGATTACCTAAAAGCTTATATGACATTTTAGCTAATGATTTGAACTTAAGACTCAACAAACTAACAAGAGACCAAATAAGCTTATAGCAGCTTAAGCCCTAGACCTAATAAGCAAAATAGACAGGAATTAAGCAAATAGAATAAGCTTAAGACAACTAAAAGGAACTAAGACACAAGGCTTAAGATGACATATTCTAAGACTTTTGCCAACATTTTAAGCTAAATAAGACTAATAAGCACTAGATAAAAGCTAAAAAGTGAAAACCCGATTAAGAACTTATCTAAGTGAACACAAATAAGCTAAATTTGAGGAAAACAAATAAGGCAATAAGCAAGAAAATGAAGCTGACAAAGACAGATACTACCACTTGTTTTTGTTTTGGTTTTTTTTAGTTATGACAACTTGCAGTTAGAATTTAGAGACTCAAAAGGGAATTTTGACATACTAAAAAGTAGAAGCTGATTAACCTAACCCTACAATAAGCTATCTGAAACAAAAATCAATCAAGTTAAGCTAAAATCAAACCACTAATTTGAACTGCAGTATGAGACCTTCTTAGAAAATTTTGATGAACAAGCATGACTGTTTTTGCAAAAAGGGTTTTCCAATATCATTTAACTTGAAACAGAATTGATGCATTAGGAACCTCACATGTCTTTTAAGAAAATTTTTTTTTAATAAATTACCCATAAGGCTTATTTAAAGAGCAAACTTAAAACTCTGACTTTAAACTAGTGATGTAGAAAACAAGAAAACTTGATAAAATAATTATTAGCTTATAAAAATACAATAGACCTTATTTGAGCTTATGAACTGACCCAAACCCAAAAACAGCTTTAACCTTAATTAGACCATTTTTGAAGCTTATAACAAACACCTTTTAGGATTATTAAAATCTTTTTAAACTAGATAAGATTTTAAATAAGCTATCTAAGTAAAAATAGATTAATATTTAGGTAAACTAAAGACAATTTAGCAAATAGATCTTATTAATAAGCTGAAAGTAATAAGCAGAAAATAAGCTATAAAATAAAGCATAGAAAGTAAGGACTTAATGAATTAGAAACTCTATTAAGCAAAGCACCTATAACTGATTAAAGATCTTTGAATAATGTATCTTAAATAAGCAAATACTAGTCCTAATAAGCTAGTTGAATAAGCAAATAAGCAAGAGCAAGCTAAAAATAATTTATAAGACAAAATGAGAAGAAAAGAGTAATACCTGCATCCATAAGCTATAAGGCTGAACCTAAAGCTCTAATTACCTCAGCTTATTGTCAATAAGATGATTCAAACCCATAAGCTCATCCATGGCTAGCTTATCACCCCTTAAGCTCAAATCCGCATAACTCAAAAGTAAATTGATAATGTAAATGTAACCAGCTTGTAAAATAAGTTTTGAGGCTTATTTGTACAGTAAACACTGAACTAAGACTAAACAACTTATAATGGCTTATAGGACAGTTTATATGATTTAAAGCAAGAGAGTAAAAAGTAAAAGACGACAATGTAAAGAAAAACACTTTTATTAATTCATAAAAGAGTACAAAACTTGATTTTAAGTAAAATTACATAAGAAGTTTAAACAATAAAGCTAAAGTTACAAATTAAGCTAGAAAACTAGAAAATAAGCTAAAAGGAGATATCCCACTTGTGTAATCCGAGGCCTCTATTTATAGAGTGAATCCAAGCTTCTAGGTCCTTTTTTAAGAGCATCTTCAACCCTGTCTATCTCAACCCTTGATCATAACTATTGCAATCATCCATTCTTGGCCTTGGGATCAAGTTGTCACGCTAACCAATCATAGACTTCTGGATTGCCAGCGTGGCTAAGTGGTTGTCAGATGTGTCAGGTTCTAGAAGGAGTGTGAGGTGTGGGGTGAAAGAGATTTACGTGTGCGTTAATGGTGAAAAGTGGAGGGAAAGGGGAAAAGAGATGCACAGTGAAAACGTTTTGACCCGGGTGTTTGACTTGTGATTATAAACATTTGGGTTCGGGGTATAAGGAAAAAATGATGGGCTTGGAATTCATGAGCCAGAAAAGGATTTTTATGAAAATGGATGTGGACTAAAGGTTTGGGCCAGGAATTGGATTAGTTTTTTTATAAATGGATTTAGGTATAAGGGTTTATAAGTATAACCCTTAATGGGTTGTTCTGGCCCATTAAAATGGGTACGGGTTGTCCCAAAAATATATACGCCTTCGGCCTTGATTTTTCGCGCTCATTACATTCTCGTGCTCGGTTTTGTCCGTTTTGCTTTGTTTTTGTCCTTTTGTGCAATATCCGTTACCTGCAAGACACAATTCACAATACAAACGAGAACAATGTATTGTTTGTATTATGGTCATTATTAGTCTTTTTAAGCTCGTTTCTATTAAGTAAATGGTATGTGTTATTTAGCCATACCATCGCCCTTGTGGTTATGAACTTTGGTAAAGACTACTAGTCCTATTCTTTTGCTTATTCGAGTTAAGGTTCGAATGCAGTCATATGTGTCTATCCTATCGTTATGGGTGTGTATGTATGGTCTTTGTCACCTTTTCTTGAATATTGGTATCGGTAAAGATTAGAAAGAGTGATCAAACCCTTTAAGCCTTTTTAAAACCCAATTTACCTCTATAAACTTGTTACTCCTTAGCTTTAGTGGTAGAGATATGTATCCTTGCCAAGCCTATGATAGAATACTCATCATGACCAAGCAATTGAGCGAATTAGTTACATGTTACCACATAGATTAGTCGAGTGATTTGAGTGTTTTCATCTACCTATTTCGTGAGGTGTTTGGTTGTGTACTGGTAATTGATCGAATAAATGCTTAACAGAAAAATCATTAGGGATACATTTTCATAAATTTCTAAAGGCTACTTGAGGACAAGTAGAATTCAAGTGGGGAGATATTTTATGACATTAAATAACGTCACTTTTATAGCATCATTTATCGTATGTAAATTACCCATTTTTGTATAATTATTGCAAGAATTGATACTTAATCATTTATATTTGAGATTTGCAGTAATTATGGAGTACTTTGTGAAGATGAGCTAAAAGGCACACATTTTGAAGCTTAAATGAAGAGTTCAAGATAGTCTACTGATCTGACAGCTAATATGCCGTATTATTCTAGACATATACGACGTATCCAAGACTTTGACGAGCTAAAAGACCATTGCCTGACTTTGAAGAATACCCCGTATCCACATCAACGATACGCCATATATAATACTTTGGGTCCACCGATGAAGAACCAATAGTTTATCTTAATACGCCATATACATCAAAAAAGATACGGCGTATCCGTGCCTGCATTTCACAAATAACCACGAAGGATTAAAGACCCAATACGCCGTATCCACGAAGACTCAATACGCCATATCAAATGTCAAACATTAGAAGATTCTTAAAGATATCAATCGTGGTCCCTACTCTAAGAAATCCCCAATACGCCGTATCCCACATCACCTGATACGGCGTATCGATCAGTTTCTAGACTCTATAAATACAAAACCCTAAACTCAGTTTTAGGTATGCAAGTGAAGCCCTAAACTACCAAGAGATACCTGGACGAATAAATGAACATATAAGGTCAGAAAAGTGCTCACATCATAGGAAAAACTCTTGCAATCTTCGCACAACCAAATACGTGTTCGGTTAAGGTTTATTTTCTTTAAACGTTCGTATATGAAACAATGTATATTTTTACAATGACTATCGGCTGATACAGTGTATAATTTCTCGTTGATTGTTAATTATGTTTATCATTTATACTTGTTTATGTGCTTGAGTATGCGACCTATCATTACAACTGGCCCCCCCCCCCCCCCCCATAGTCCTACTTATTTAATGCGCTGCAACTTCGGTGTTGTTTGGGCGTAGGCTAAGAGTCCGGAATAGCTCTCCATATCTTTAATTTATATATATAGAATCATAGGATCACAAATATTGACCTATCTTTATCAATCGTTTAAGAGATAAAGTTGTTCTAGCAGGTGACCTAGTATAGCGTTCTTCTTCCTTTGTGTAAAGATTAGGAAGTAGGGCTACTAGTATAATAAATAGGTCAAGATTAAGTGGGTAAAGTCTCGTTGTGCTAGGGTTTAATAAGTCACCATTATTAATCTCCCAATTAGATTCTTAATAAGCAAATATGATGTTTATAAGGATGGTTTTAACTGTGACAGACTCTAGGTTAGATAACCCAAACTCGTGCTAGTCTCTCAAATTGAAACCCCCCTTTTATCATTAGTTTAGGTTTAACTTAGTTTTAACATTAATTAGATTAATTTAGTACTAACATAGATAACTAAAATACTAGTAGACTTAGAATTAACGCTCTTGCTCTTAGCGAATCGACACCCTATCTTACTAACGAAGTACCATCTGATTAGGTTACATGCTCGTTGAGTGTTGTTTTTAAATATAGTCGGCATAAAATAAATAGTAAAACTTGATAAATAATACCTACGCACAACGACACATGAACGTCTATGCCAATTTAATATCTTATGCCTAGTTTTCTAAAGCCTTATGCGCACATCCATCACAAGAAGCAACATTTAAAAGGATCTATCAACTAGGTTTCATGCAATCAATAAGTAAAACGAATGGATCTGCCTAGCATGTTAAACAAGGAGAAGAACAAGCTTTATTAAACAACACATAGACAATATTAAAAGATTAAAGGGATGAGGAACTCACTTGATTTAAAACATGTGTTCAAGCTGGACACAAGAGGGTTTTGACACCCTAAAACGGACTACACAGCTGCTTAAACTCGACTAATAATATTAGGGTTCGTCTCCCAAAAGTTACACACTAAAACCCTAAAAACGGATTTGTATATATAGAAAAGTAGGCGCGACGGCGTCGCGTTATAATCCTGACTTCTTCGCAGTTGAGTCATCTTAGGGTTTTTTTATCAGTCGGCTACGTTCTGATGCTGTGTAGAAATCCACGACGCCTTCTCTTGTATCTTCTGACGCCGTCGCGTGTAGTTTGCGACGCCGTCTCTACGCTCTGTATGAATTTCTTCAAAATATTTGGTGCAGAGTCATAATCTTGTCCGTTTCTGCTATAATGGGCCAGTACGTTATTTCCTCCAAAAGTATCCAAGTGTAAAATATGAAAACAAATGATTAAGGCATAATCTTGCTATTTTCATGATTTTATGGGTTTAATGACTAGAGAAGGTTAAATGACACTCATCAACTCTCTGGCCTAATACCAACCTTGTATTTGTCGGCTATTGTTGTGACCACATGTGAAGTAAACCAATATGCATACTTGAAAATGAAGTTTTAAAAAATTAAAAAAATCCCCGAAATTGTTACTTAAGCTTGCATTATTGTTGATTGAAGGACGGTGCAGAAGCAAAGCTCTAAGTACCATATACCCAACATCAAAAGTATAAGAAGTACAACACCTATTGAAATTATCAACATCGGCCTTTGCGTGTGACACTGAGTACTTACAACGAACTTTTTAAGTGATGTTTACAGAGTCTTCAACCAACCACCCCGACTACTCAAAACTAGATAATCCAAGTCTCAATCATAGCTGTATACGTTCAAGAAAATCATCAATCGATAGAGGGAGTTTAAAGAAAAAGGGTAGAAAGTAAAAGGAAGTCTCGATGATGAAATAAGTAGATGCCTTCATGAAACCCACTTAAATCTCAAATAAAGGATACCAAATCAACTTCGCGATCACTTGTCATTTAGAATCCGAATCCATAGCCGTTTTAACATTTTAGCAAATCTTGTATAGGATCGTTTTAGCATTAAGTGTTGTGTTTGCTTTAGTGTTGTGGAAGATTATTAAGATTGGTTCTTGTTTTTGTTTAAGTCCTTGAAAGTACTATAGAAATCTATTTCGCGAGAATTTACAAATATTGATTAAACCAAAAAAATAAGTGAATATTTTGCGGGATTTTACAAATGTAAGAAAAAAACCGTAAAATAAGACTTCTTTACTAAAACAGGTGTATATTGAATAAGAATATGTGTATAAATCGACTGAATAGAACTCAAGGTATAAATCGCCTGATTAAACACAGAGGTATAAATCGCCTGATTAAAAACTGAGTATAAATCGTCTGATTAAGACCTAGTGCATAAATCACCTATTTTAACAAGTGCATAAATCGCCTCTTTTAACAAGTGCATAAATCGCATGTTTTAACAAGTGCATAAATCGCTTGCATATTTCGCCTCCTTCAAAAAAATGAACACGAGCCTAGAATTTTTTCTTCGAAAATAAGCACATAAATCATGAAATAAGCCATGAAATACATGTACCAATAAGCTAGGAACAAGAGAAAGAAGAAAGTTTCAAGATTTTGTACAAAATAAGAACGAACCAAACACCCCTTTAAAACCACTTGAAATAAGCTTAAATCTTCAAAAAAAGCTTGAATGATCTGTTTGGTTATGATATAAGCCGTAATATATCACAACAAATAAGCTAAAAACATTTAGATGAGAAGGGTTTCGAGCTTTTATCGAAATATGCATAAACCAAACAACCAGTATGCTTTTGGCTTAAATATAAGCCATAAAATAAGCATTGTAACCCACAAAAACAACCAAATCTCCTAACAAGAAACGCCTGGTTAGCTCTGATGCCAATTGTTAACAATAATAAATTTACTAAACTAACATAATCCAGAGGTCGGGGAAGATAAAACAAGAACTTAGCCATATTATTAGATGTAGAGAGAGAAAGGGGAGAGTGTAAGTTTTCTAGAGGGAAGGAAGAGAAAACACACACTATGAGATGTACAAATGATTATCCTCACCCCTCATTGGAATTAAGGAGGATATGTATATAGCCATGGACACGCCCTTCTATCCTACATTGACATTTCTAGTCCTTGCGTATCGGCTAATAGTTAAACTAATGTATTTTGTATTAAGTCGGCTATATTTTAAGGCTAACAGTTATACACCAACAAGGCGCAAAACCACAATACAATTCAAATCCATAATGAGACAATGTGATTGCTCATTCCCTCATTCGAGCAAACAAAGGTTGATGAGAACGATATAGGTTGGGATTTGGCATGTGAATATTTATAATGGTGTTAAAAATAATTAACAAATACAAGATAGATTAAGTTCCAAAACCCAATAAACCAAAAAGTGGTGCTAGCTAACTTCCCGACTCAACCTGAAAAAGGACACAAATTCTATGACTAACTCACGCTTTAACACGGAAACTCACACTTTGTTTGGTAGACACGAATTAGACTCAAAGATGTCTTAATCATCATCCTTGATGATCCATAAAAACAACCTAGTTGGTGTTCCCGTAACAACCAACTCCCGATCATCCATAGTATAATACAACAATAGTGGACACATTTACCACTTGATACAAAAAATACATAGTTGGTTAATCTTATGACCAACTTTAAAATAATATACAACAAAACTTTACATCATTGGTTTATAGAACGTACCAACAAATAATCGATCATCTCATAAAAAATAAAATTGGTTAAGTTTAGACGAACCGATTATCTCACAATCCTCTCCTTTTTTTCTCTCTTACATTTTTTGTATTTTTTGTATTTTTCTATTTTTAGGTTTTTTACATAATCTAAAACTAATATAGGTGTAAAATTTCACCACTTCACGATCATAATAAATCCGGATAATATTTCCATAACGCTCTTAACTCAAAAATAAAATAATGGTGAAAGTAGTAAACACACGAAAAATAAAAATAACTACTTTCACATTCCCATTGCATTGTGCAATTCCCGACCTAACCAAAGATAAGAAATACGCACACGAACACAGGAAATACATACTTTTACACAAAATAAACTAGCAAACAACCAAGGACTTAATCTATTAGGGTAGGCTAAGGTGTAAATGTGTAACAAAACAAATTTTACTGGTAGAAGAAACGAAAATAATGGCTCAGCAGGTTTTTCTAGGGGTATCTTACTCTAAAAATGAGAGTAAACAAGGGGTTTTATATGGGGATTAACTAACCAGTGTAGTTAGTTAATAACACGTGATGTATGTAAATGGAATAGGCTTTTAGTTTAATCCTAGAAATTTACCAATCTGGACAAATTACTCAAAAATACTTATTATTGTGGTCTCGAATAGTATACCAAGCCAAGTTCTAAAGTTTACTAAGTCACCGGCACACTCATATATTTGTGGAATTTTTGGGTCAAATGGGGGAAACGAAGTAAGCTTAATCCTCACAACATAGAAATAAGGATTATGTGTATGGGACATGCAACTAATAATCTCACAAAAAACATGCTATTTTTTAAATCTAAGCAAAATTAGGCATATTATTGTGAAAATAAGGACAAGTAGTGTTTTAATTATCCTCCCCTCACTCGAGATATACAACGCCTATGTTGTATAAATATAACATGAAAAACAGGAAATATAAAGAATTAGAATAAAAAACTCCCGTGGGATTTGCTCGGTATGATCCTCCATGTAGAATTTATGAGCAACTTTTTGTGTTGTGTAGTGAAAGCCGTCTGAATACAAACATGACTACAACACACAATAGATTCCAGATAATGTGTATACCACCAATTTCATAAATCTTGTTTAGCATGTTTCTGTATTAATCTTAGAAAACCATAACAATCGTATCTCTAAATAAAAGTTGGTTAGAAAATAAAGTAAAAACGTAAACTGTATAGGTAGTCGATACGCCGTATCCATGTTTCAGATACGCCGTATGAAAACCTGTACAAAAAACAGTCCTAATACGGGCCAGAGGTCAAATACGCCGTATTCATAGTTATGAATAAGCCGTATTGACAAGTCTAACAATAAAGTTTTAAAGTACTGGAAAATAAAAAGATAACGTACAGGTTGGTCAATACGTTGTATCCATTGAATTGGGTACACAATATCGATATCCTAAGAAGACAGACTCGATAACAAAAAATGAAATTACATTTCGGGTTGTCTCCGGGCAAGCACTTTTGTTTACAGAAAAGTCTTTAAGTTAGACTTCCTTCAGCTTCAGTCCATCCTTATAAAATAACTTGGGGTCGAAGGAGATGCCAAATGGCACATATAAATTTTTAACAAGATTTAATAGCATCCCTTCGTTAAAATAATTCAGAATCATGATATCAATGCTTCATTTTTTGATAAAATTTTCAGTTGTGAAAAGCTTATTAATTGTATCATGACCTATTTCCCTAAGTTCGTTTAACACTTGTGTATAGGTATCAACATCGGTATTTATTACCTTACGTAACGGTTCGACAAAAATATCTCCTGAAAACTGCTTGATACCTGTTTTGTCATCATCATTGCCCTTATCTATTTTTAAATTATTGTCACAAGAAATTTCACAAGAAAATAAATCTTTATCAATATTTAAGATGTTGAATTTTTCTTTTTAGAAAATTGTTTCTTTAAAGCTTTTCATTCTGATATAAAATTGTATTCTTCTTAATTCATTCGGAATGATTTTCATTTTCCAATTACTTCAATTGACATGCTGAAAAACTTACCGTGGTTTCAGACCGAGGAACTCTGATTAAGATGTTATGCATCATTTAAACTTTGCTGAGATTTTGTTTCAAAAAATCCGAGTAGTTAATATCTTCAATATAATAGATTTTACCATATCTAGCAGTTTCACAGTTTTACAATGATTGTTATAAGAGCTTTCTTAGTTTCATACTGAATATATTCTTCCATAGTCATATCTGGATTGTCCCTTTTTCTGGTAGAATTTTTTTTTGCTAGGAACACAGATAAAATGGTAAAACAGATAGATAAAATAAATGATAAAACTGCTGTTGTATCAGACAATCGATACGCCATATCCAGTAAACTAAATACGCCGTATTGATGTTTGATGTCGAATACGTTGTATAGTTTTTGAAAAGTGATACGCCGTATCCAAATAGATGAATACGTCATATTTAGTATGTCGAAAGTTTAGAAAACTCGGGTAACATTAATGTAGTAAAACAACACACAATATGGAATCTTATTCAAATTCAGATTAATCTAAATTACACTAAATCTAAACTAAAACACTAATAAACAACTTCACTCCCTGACAATGGCGCAAAAAACTTGCTGTGCTATCGTCGTGTATAGGTAATTTATTTATCAAGTTTTACTCTTTATATTTTGCTGACTTTACTTATTAACTAACACAAAGAAGCAATGTACCCGATCAGTTGTAGGTTCAGTGGTAAGTAGGGTGTCGATCACTAAGAGTGAGTGTTAATACTTAAATCTATTAGTATTTTAGTTATCTAAGTTAAATCTAGTTAATCTAATGTTAATTCTAATTAAACCTACACTAACGCAAATGGGGGATTTTCAGCCCTTGAGGCTGGCACGAGTTTTTGGTTTAGTCTAAACTAAGATGACAAAGGACACACACAAGCAAATAAACAAACAATAAAGAAACGGTCAAGCACTAATGTAGGAAAACGTATTAGCCAGTTTAATCTAATAAAATGCAGGAATTGTTTATTAGTGCAATGATTGTATTACTTTGTTGGTGTTATATCATTCCTAAGCTCAGGTGGGTCATCTCCCTAAACTCTAGGTTTGTTTTTTAGTTAATCCTGTCATAATTAACCAAACCCGCATAAAGCATACACCGTTGATTATAATCTATCTAGGAGACGACATTGGTGAATATCAAAACCTAGCTCATCGAGGCTTTACCCACTTATGTCCAATTGTTATCTATATGCTGGTAGTCCACGGTCTGAGCACTTACCCAAGGAAAACAGAACGTTATGCATAATCCTAAGTCACCACTTAGTCTTCTTATTTACATAACGAAGGAAAGATTAGGGGCATAAATTTGTGGTCTTATTAATCTAGAGTCACATAGATAAGCTGTACGTAGTATTTATCCCAGACTCTAGTTTTACTCTACCGCAATCTTAGATCCAGTTGAATGATAAATAAAACATAATCAAAACATAAATAGATATAAAGTGATAAACATAATCAACACGCAACAAATAAGTAAACAATCAATATAAACAAAACCAAATAGTAAATTATCATACATGTGGCTAATACATAAAGGTATTAACCCTTAGTCATTGTAACAATACACAGTATCATAGACAAACGATTAAATAAATAAACGTTATGTTAACCGAACGCTTATAGCGGAGTATAGAGATTACAAGAGTTTTCCTATTGACTTGAGGCACTTGCAGGACCTTCTTGGCTTCTAAAATCGTTTGTAGATCCATTACTTGGTGGTTTTGCATCTAAGCATACTAAAAAACAAGTTTTAGATTTATATTTTATTAGGCTCTGATAAACATATCGATACGCCGTATTTAGGAGGATCCGTTTACGGCGTATTGAGGTAACTGGAGTGGGCTCCACCCAATGATTATTTAAATTGGAATATTATTAGCCACCACTAAATACGGGTTAAGGGCTTCTGGATACGGCGGTATTGGAGGAAATCGTGCTTTATTATAATGTAGGACCAAACTTTATACGCGTATATGCTGATGTAGATACGGCGTATTTCTTCAAAGTCAGGCAATGGTATTGATCTTGTCTAAGTCTTGGGAAATATGTATCCGTCTAAAATGATACGTTGTATTCTTTAGATTTAGTAGACTTCCTCCATCTTCATCATTTATGCTTCAAAACACGCTATTTTCTCCATCTTTCACCAAATACTTGATATTATCTGAGATTTACACAATTACGCGATTAAGTATCAAAGCTTATATAAACATTACAAAACGAGCAATAAAGTGACGTTATTTGATGTCATCACATGTGCATCAAAATTTGAAATTGTTTCACACATGTAGGTAGAAGTTGTGCACTTAGAGTCTTATAGATCACATTATTCTATATAACATTTTAATCACATTTTCTCTCCTTAGCGAAATAATAAATCTTTTAGTATTTTAGATACCAATTGATTAAAATTTTATACATGAAAAGTTTTATGAGGAGAAAAATGTTTATATAGCATGAATCTGTGGAACATTTATTGATTGCTCCCCTTCAAAAATATATGGGTGATACCAATTGACATGTTTTGTTTTTATAATCACAGTAATTTATTTAAAGTTTTAATTGTGTGTCGTAAACCTATGACTCTCACCAACCGTTGTGTTGACGTTTTTAAGAATCATTTTCAGGTGAGCATGTTGAGGGTTTTGAAGCTAAAAGTGGCTAGAGAGACCTTAGGATTGCATACAGAGTCAATCTTCTGATTTTCATTTCATACTTGTTTACTGGATTCTTCTTGAATGCTGTTTGATTTCTTAGGTTTGTGAGACATGTTAAGTCTATGTATTAATGGGACCCTTTTTCATTAATGCAAGATTTCCTTTGTTTTCGGTATTGTCATGACACATCGTGTCTTTTATTTTTAGCTATGCATGTAGTGATTCTCTATTGTTGACACCATTGTGTTGTGATGATATCCATGAAGTTACGCCTCGTGTTTCCGCCTTGGTAGGGTGTGACAAAAAGGGTGTATGCTAAATAGATGGATGATGCATTTACTGAAGACGAACGTCAATGCAAAGAATGGGTCGTGTATGTGCTATCTTCTATTACTAATGTTTTGGATCTTAAATTACCCTTGTATGTATTTCTTGTATTTTTTGTTGTATGTATATGTGTTATGTTTTGGATCATCAAGTTATGCAACTTGTTTCCGTTATTTTGTCTCCAAGGTAACAACCTTGGACAAACAGAGTAGTGGTCAAACAGTGTAATTTATACACAAAACAACTACAATACTAACAACACATTATAGTGAAATGGTTCATTGATTAATAACCAAAACTTTTAACCATACATTCATCAAAAAATACATGTTAACAAAAAATAACCCATAAGCAAAAAAGATAACCCCCAAGCCGACCTTCTCCCGTTTACAACGAGATTAATAAAAGTCAAACCCCTTCATGGCCTGAAGGTGCAACTGTAAAGCTACCGTCCTCATCTCCATCGCCTTGATCATATCTTCCTTCTGCAGACCCGAGAGTTCCTTCCTTTTCATATAGGCCATCACATTTGTCGGCAAACATTGTTCAAGCTCTCGTATAAACAAACGCCTATCATCTATACTTCCAAGCAACTACCTTAATAAATTGTTAATTTCAATTGCTAGTTGAACCTCCCTCTGTGTCTTCATGTCAAGATAGACGACCAGTTGATCTCGCAGCAAACCTGAATTTGCTAAGAGTCTGAGTTGTTCCAAATTCACAAACTCGTTGTCACCAGCCATTAAAAAGTTTGGTTTTAGGATAGTAAAAGGTGTTTAGTAAGTTAAGGAATGTATGTGTGTGTTTTGGATATAAAGGACCAAATGCAAAGTGTATTTAAATACAAGTGAAGGTACATGGTGATTAATCGACTACACAAACGAAGAGTTAAGAACACAATTATTACAGTGGGAAGGTATATGTAAAAGGCGGCTAAAATGTTTTTCAAGGACCAAGCGTGCAAGTAACGTGTGGAACATTTATTGTGTATTTTGGCGGGAAATGGAAAACAAATAGAGCGTTGAGGGACAACCGGTGCAAGTTACAATAACAATATAAAAACGACTGGGTAACACAACGGGCAATGGTTATCAAGTCTCTGCATTTTTTACTTGACAAAAACACAAACAAAGGCAAAATTACAAAACCGTTTCAAGAATGTCTTCATCTTCTTGCTTCGGTCCTACAGAGTGTAAATGTGGGCTTCCTTTGATGACGCTCATCTCTTGGACACGTGACAACCCTGCTAGACGATTTGGTGTTTGCCCTAATAAATATGTAAGCCGTTGCATTTTTTCTAGATCATATTTTACTAGCTAGTTATAAATTCTCTTATTTTCAGAAAAAAGGAATCAAGCACTGTAAAAGATGGTGTTGGTGTGATCCGGAGTTAGAGATTAAATGGTACATAACTTAATTATATGAGATGCATCTGCTAATATGGAAGAAGAGAAGAACTAGAAAATGAATTAACAAGCCGAGAAGAACGTGCAGTCCTTCAAGTTGAGTTTGCTAATATGGAAGGTTAAATGCAGCAAGTCATGGAAGAATTGAAGAAAAGTCAAATGAATGCTTGCTTTTGGAAGTCAACTGCGATAGTGTTTGGGATTGTGGCTTTGTTTATGTTTGTTATGAATTAATTAGTTTAGGTTTATTTAGTCTAATCAATTGTATGAATTATCCATGATCAGTTGTTCTTGGTGTCAAACGGTTATACAGATTATTTGACTTTTGCTAATTCATAACAGTGAACCCAATTAACTTTTGTTGACTTTATTAGTCAAACAAATCAACACATACATCCACGACAATATGACTAAAACAGAAACTATTCATTCTATAAATCAACTCAAAACCACATTCAACCACAATACCATAACCCATTACCTACCCAGAACATCTACCCAAAAAGCCACTACCCTAAAGCTTCACATTGTACAGTAAACATAAAACCCAAACACAACCCAGCTGATGATGAGAAATTTTAGCAACTTGCGTCGCTTTTCTTCAACCATAATGATGTGTCGTTGTGCGTAGGTATTATTTATTATCAAGTTTTATATTTATATTTTGCCGACATTACCTAAAAACAACACTAACGGGCAGTGTACCCGATCAGTTGTAGCTTTGTTGGTAAGTAAGGTGTCGATCACTAAGAGCCAGAGTGTTAATTCCTAAGTCTATCAGTATTTTAGTTATCTATATTAGATCTAATATAAGTTAATTCTATGTTAAACCTATGCTAAACCTAATTCAAACAGATAGGGGGGTTTTTAGTCTGAGAGACTGGCACAAGTTTTGGTGGTAACATAAACCTACTTTAGACACGATAACACACGCAAGCAAATAATCATAAAATAGAAGAGCGATCAAGCCAATTATAAGGAAACTGTATTAACCATGATTAATCTGATTAAAACGCAGGCTTGTTTATTAGTTCAATGATTGACTTATCTCGAGGGGCATATCATTCCTAGATTTAGGCGGTACTCCTTCCTAAAACCTAGGCACGCTAATTCGGTCACAATTAAAGGCATCCGCATAAAGCAACCATTTGTTTATTATAATCTATCTTAGGAGATTAATAATGGTGATCTTATTAAACCCTAGCTCAACGAGACTTTACTAACTTACTTTTTAACGGCTCTTTATATACTAGTAGTCCACTGTCCAAGTCCTTACCAAGGGAATCAGAACGTCATCTGTTGATCCTAGGTCACCTGCTAGTCCAATTTGTTCACTAAACCAATGGCAAGGATAGGTCATTATTTGTGATCTAGATATATAAATTGCGGATATAGAGAGCTATCCCGGTATCTAGTTAGCACGATATTTTGCATTCCTAGATCCAGTTGAATGATAGGTCGCATACTTAAGCACGTAAACGAGTATAAATTGATAAACATAATCAACAATCAACGATAAATTAAGCAATCAAGATAAACAAACTAAACATTAAATCTTCATAAACATGGATAATACCAAAGGGTATTAGCCCATAACCATTGTAATGATGATGACATCAAATAACGTTACTTTTATAGCATCATTTATCCCATGTGAATAACCCATTTTGTATGATTATTGCAAGAATTGTTACTTAAACATTTGTATTTGAGAATTACAGTAATTATGAAGTACTTGGTGAAGATTAGCAAAAAGGCACGCATTCTGGAGCTTAAACGAAGACATTTAAAGATTATTGTTCTGACATCCTATACGCCGTATCCATCAAGGAAGATACGGCGTATCTGTGCCTGCACTTCACAAGAAACCACGAAGATATAAAGTCCAATATGCCGTATCCAGGAGACTTATATACGCCGTACTCAATATAAAGTAATAAAATATTCTGGAAGATATCGAACGTGGTCCCTACTCCAAGAAACCCCTGATACGCCGTATCCATCTCTCTCGATACGCCGTATCAACCAAATTCCAGACAATATAAATAGAAAACCTAAAAACGGGTTTTCAGTGTGCTTGATCATATTTTCGATACCTTAACTACAAAAGTCGATTTTTAGAAGACAAGAAGAGCAAAAGAGGTCAAGCAAAGCTATTAATTCTATAGGAAACACTTTGTAATCTCCTATACTCTAGTAATCGTTCAATTTTTGGTTTCATTCGTTTAACTCGGTTAGTTTACCTTGGTTGAATTATTACTCTTGTATTGATTATGACGTTTGAGGGCTAATACCCTTGGGTTTTAGCCATTATTATAAAGATTTGAATGTTTGGTTTGTTTATCTCGAATGCTTAATTTATCGTTGATTGCTTGTTTATGTTTATCAATTTATACTTGTTTACGTGCTTTTGTATGCGACCTATCATTCAACTGGATCTAGTGATACCGACCACGTTAGCTAGATGTCGGGATGGCTCTCCATATTGTGATATATATATCTAGACCAATAGGATCACAAATAATTACCTATCTTTGCCTTTAGATTAGTGAACTTAGTTGGACCGGCATGTGACCCTTGGGATCAATGAGTACGTTCTTAATCAATTGGTAAAGACTAGGCCAGTGGACTACTAGTATATAAATTTCCATTAAGCAATAAGTGGGTAAAGTCTCTATGAGCTAGGGTTTAACAAGATCATCATTGCTTTAACCCTTAAGATAGATTATAATCAGAAAATAGGATGCTTTATGCGGATGCGTTTAATTGTGACTGAATTCTACGTATCTAGGTCTTAGAAAGAAGTACCGCCTAAGTCTTAAGAATGATATGTCGCCTCGAGATAAGCACTCATTGCACTAAATAAACAAACCAATGTTTTAATTGGATTAATAATGGTTAATACAATTTTTTATATTTGGCTAGACCGCTCTTCTATCTTTTGTGTGTCTGCTTGCGTGTGTTATTGTGTCTTAAATTGATCTAATTTACCACAAACCTGTGCTAGTCTCTCAGACTGAAACCCCCCTTATCCGTTAGAATTAGGATTAACATAGGTTTAGCATAGGTTTAACGTAGAATAAAATTAACATAGTTTAAATTAACTTATTTTAGTTAACCAAAATATTGATAAAATAAAAGATTAGTTCTCGCTCATAGTGATCGACACTCTACCTACCACGAAACTCCATCTGATCGGGTACACTGCCCGTTCAAGTGTTGTTTTTGGTAAAGTCAGCAAAATATAAATTTAAAACTTGAATACTCTAAAATAAATTTTACACGATAACACAATCAAGTTTTTGGCGCCGCTGCCGGGGAGTGAAATTTTAATCTTGATTTTTATTTAATATTTTGGTTTTTAACATTAGATTAACATAACCCCTAGAATTAGTGTAATTTAGATTAGTGTAAAATTTTGTATATTTGTTTTTAATTGTTTGCTTGTTTTATTTGTGTGTTTGTTTCGTGTGTTTTAATTGTTTTTATACACTGTTCTGGTCGATAACCTGATATGGCGTATCCACTTTAATTGAATATGGCATAGCGATCATCTGATACAGTAGCAAAAGAGTTTTTCATACTCGAACTTAAAGCTTAAAATTTTATACACGCCTTTTTCCAACTGGTTCTACTGATAATTTTATGGTTATTTTCAGTAACAATGACAAAGGTAATCAAGGAAGAGTTCGAGAAACTTGAATCTCTAAAGATAAGTGATGATTCGTTCACTTGTAATACATCACTTGAAATTTTTTACAAAGAATTCAACCAGATGAGCAGAATGGATGACGATTTGTTTACCTATGAGGTTGAAATTCCTGGACTTGCTAGCGTTCCATGTGACTTAAATGAAGAAGATGATTTGGAACAATAGATGACACATGGATCAGATGTTGATATGGAATATGATCCATCTAATGTTGAATTTACTAAATGGTTGGCTTCGAAATTTTATAACCATAAGACAATGGATCAATATACGAAGAATGCATTATGGATTTATTGGACTAGAGGTGATGATGAAGTTGAACTCACTTACAAAGAATCCTCCGATTCTGATGATGATGATGATGAAGTTGCTAAAATCTTTAGGATCAACACTAATGTATTTGATTTCGAGACACCTACATGCAAGGCTTTCAAGGAATTTAATTATCTTTTATAAATCGATCTAGATTTCCTTACTAAAGATATTGATGGATTTAAAACTTATGAAGAATATAAGGATGATTGGATATATGAATGGAATAAAGACATACCGTGGGTACACGAAAAACCATGGACAGACAATGGAGTATGGGAAGAACCCACTCTTGTTGAACATTATTGTGAACCATTCTCATTTAAAAGTAGACATTCAGAATGGCCAACTTGTAGCTGGAAAGATGACGGATATTGTAATGGTGGGAACTTTCCTGGAGCATACATAGTTGGGAACACACTTCGTTATCAAAATTTAGAATGGCATGAAGCATTGGAGGATGGTAAACTTAAAGACGTAGCTTTAAAAAATAAAGCCATCATTGAAGGAATGATTGACGAAGATGATGAATCACATAATGAAGGTTGGAGAAGATGGGACAGCTATGAGAATACCATCCATGATCATGAAGAAAGGGATAATAAAGAAGAGCATGAAGATTTGAGAATAACCCTCACCAAGAAACACCGGTTTGCAATTTAAGAAGATTTGAAATGATCAAGTATTCATTCGGTGAAGACGAAGAGTATGTTGCTGTAAAAGAACATGAATAGGTTGATTTGACGAGTACAAATGAAGATGCATGCCGCACTTACTAAGAAATCTTTTGTAGGATGGACAAAGGGTGGATGGTAACAAGAGCCGAGTGAAGGAAGATGATGATAAAGTCTAACTTAAAGACTAGCTGAAAGAAAAGTGCTTCCCGGGAGACAACCCAGACAGTTTTTACTTATTTTTATCGAGTCTGTTTTCCTAGACATCAATACGGCGTATCCGCTCCATACCATACGACGTATTGAATGTCTAGACGTTATCAGTTCTTTATTTTTCTGCATTTAAAACTTTATTGTCAGATCTGTCTATACGGCGTATTCATGCACAAGATACGGTGTATTTGGCAGACTGAATTGTATTGATACTTTTTATAGGTCTTTCTATATGGCGTATCCTAGTTTTT
>BQNB010116285.1:2072-21390 GCA_026074375.1 Tanacetum coccineum
AAAGTGCACATCAGCCAAATCGTTCCCCTTGGTCTTAACCGTGTTGTCAACTTTGAGATTTTTTGTCGCGCTCTTCATATCACTCCTCGGGTGGTCTTGTTTCATGTTTTTTACATGCTATGTAAGCAAGGCAATTGGTTTTCATTTTCTCGTCGCCGTGGTGCTCCCCAATGTTTCCATGAGCGTTGGACTGGGTTGAAGGAATGGAAAGAACATTTCTTTCTTATCGATCGATGAGCTATCCCCATGGCTATGCCATGGCGACATCGTCATTCATGTGTTAAATTTCCCGCTCCCTGTAAAGGCGATTATTGTGATAAAGATGTAAAACTACTTTCCAAATCACCAATGATCCTTCGAAGACCCCCCAGGAGTTTCTCGTGGCGCTAGGTCTTAGCCATGTGTGGGATGATGACTATTTTAAACCAGTCATTGAGGATGCCCCTGGGAACGGTATGTTCGCCACTACTTATTTTCGCGTGTTTTGTATACTCACGTTTATCTGACTTGTTTATTGTTTAGTGTTAAGCATGGCACGGTTTCTTCGTTTACCTACTTTGGAGGGTGTCAAGATTAATAGGGAGCCGATGTATGATGAAGACACCTCTGATCAACCCACGTTTACTCAGGTTGATAGAGATTGCACGAGGGCCCCTGCTGGTCCTGATGATGTCCTTCCTCGGTTGACTTCTGAACAAGTTAAAGCGACGATGCCTGATCCCAAGTCGAGATCTAAGGGCAAAGACATTTCCAGTCTTGCTCCCCAGTCTAGAGATTCTTCCATGACCCCTGGGGCATGAAAGGATGTTTTTAAGAAGCGTAAGCTTGCGGCGAATGATGAGCTTTCTAAGTCTCCTTCAACACATTCTCAACAGGAGAAAGGTGATGCTTCGATTGATGCTATTGACAACGTCGTACGTAGCCCAGATGTTTTTAGTCCTCGTGGTGATCAGTTGACTGAGGTGCTTTCGGACGGGTGTAGCAATGAAGGTATGCTTATCGGTTTGAAAAAATAAATAGATAAGTAAATAAAAGTTTAGATGAGCTTTGTTTTTATGTTTATGTTCATTTGTCAATGATTTCTGCTAAGTGTTTGCTCTTGACAGGTTTGGGTGTGACGAAGATCCCATTTTAGGTTGCAGGTGAGGGTACTTCGAAGCAAGTCGCGAGCACATCTAGGGGAGATATGCCTATATTTTGATATCTTGAATGCTAATGACTTCGTCATACATTTTAAGTTTGTCCCTTCATCATATATTTTTTTAGGTTCTCGTCCAAGTCCTTCTATGCTTTTTGAGCCAGAGTGGAAGATTTCACCACATGATCGGTATAACACAAACTCGATTTGTCGAGATATGCTCTTGCATTTGTCTACTCCGGCAGAGAGGGTTTATCAGCGCAGCTTCTCTTATGAGGATGCCATTCGTCGGGGCTTCACGAAGTCAGGTATGGCTATGTCGGTTGTTACTGACCTTTTTAACCGGGGTGAGGATTTGTTAGCGTCTCATGAGAAGCTTAAGGGAAAGTATAAGGAACTTCAAGGGAAGCACGATAAGCTCTTGGCGAAGCATGAGGGGTTGTATGGTCGGCATCAAGAGAAAAAGAAGGAGCATGAAGCTCAAGTTTTTTTGTTTCATCAAGAGAAGAAAGATTGGCTTTCCCTCAAGGATTTTATGACCCAAAAGATTAAAGATCAGAAGGACAAGATAGCTTTTCTTGAGTCTGAAAAGGAAAAGGCTGTGGGCAATTTACTTCCTACTGTTGTGTCTTGTCTCTTCAAGAGTGAAGAGTATCAGAAGTCTCACGTTAATGTGCAATCTTTAGCTTACTCGGTGGGCTATCTTACGGGGTTAAAGACTGTTTGTTCCTCTGAGGAGTACGAGAACGTGGTTACGGGTGCTACTCATTTAGACATGGATGCTCCGCGAACGTTTGAGGCGGCTTTTGACGATCTTTTTGATACCACCTACCCATATATCACACGTGTCAGTGCTATTTATCCTTCATCGGTTGCAGAGCTTCTTGACATCCATCCTAAGTACGCGGAGCCAGATAGTCCCCCCGCGAACTGATGTAGCAACTACTTTGTTGTCTTTTGCGTTTGGGTTCACGAGTGTGTTTAGTCATGATGGTTAATTTGTAATGACTTCATTTTCTTTTTCATTTGTGCTAGCAGATTAAACCTGCTCCGTTGTACTTTTGTATTGCTTTGTAGTAACTTTGTTGTTTTCTTTTTATTTGACTGATGGTTACATGCTCGAAATGACCTTTGCCATGTTTGCCTGTCTATTGTATTTCGTGGTCACCTGTATTTCACGAGTTTTTGATTTCAGATATTTCGCTCATATGAACATCACATAAGAATATTCAAAGAACGTATTAAGTTAGGTAAATTAAGCACGTGAATGTTTTATTCTTCCTTCGTGAATAGCACGTTCGAATTTATCGTTCGTCCAGTGTGAGTAGCACATTGGGGTATTTAAAGAATGTATCAAATTAAGCACGTGAAAGTTTTACTCGTCCTTCGTGAATAGCACGTTCGAATTTATCGTTCGTCCCGTGTGAGTAGCACATTGGGATATTTAGAGAACCTATCAAATTAAGCACGTGAAAGTTTTAATCGTCCTTCGTGAATAGAACGTTCGGATTTATCGTTCGTCCCGTGTGAGTAGCACATTGGGGTGTTTAAAGAACGTATCAATTTAAGCATGTGGATGTTTTATTCGTCCTTCGTGAATAGCACGTTCGGATTTATATACGCCTTTAGTGAATAGCACTTTTACGGTATAGACATTGACTACATTCGATCGATAGGAGGTAGCTAGCCATCCTTCGGAGTCACATAATAATTTGTCTATGTTTATAACAATATTTGGGAAAATTGCCATACCACACGTGGGTTGGTTATATCATTCATATTAAAATAGGTAGACTACATGAGATTCGTTTAGACATTCCATACAAAAGACTTAAATGTAGCACTTCTTGAGGTTTATCGCGTGCCACACTCGTGGTATTTCGTCGCCCTCCATGGTTGCTAACTTGTATGATCCTTTCTGGAATGCTTCCAAGATTTGGTAAGGGCCTTCCTAAGTTGGGCCTAATTTGCCTTGGTTTTCAGCCCTGCTGGCCTCGTTCCTTTGATATACGTATTTACCTAGGAGAAAGGACACTGGGCGGACCCTCTTGTTGTATTGCTGCTCCATTTTCTTTTTGTACTTAGCCTCTTTGATTGCTGCCATCTCCTTGCGTTCTGGTAAAAGATCCAAGTTCAGCCTAAGTTCATCATTGTTGAGAGCTTCATTGATCATCATGGTTCGGTGTGTGGGCATCCCGATCTCTACTGGTATGACGGCTTCATTTCCATAGGTGAGACTAAAGGGTGTTTCACCGTTGCTTTGCTTCAGCATAGTTCGATGCGCCCATATCACGTTTGGCAATTCGTCAACCCAGCCTGATCCGGCCTTTCCTAACCTTGTTTTCACACCTTCCATGAGGCTTTTGTTTGCTCGTTCCACCAGACCATTAGCTTGAGGATGAGCCACTGCTGTATTCATTTGCTTGATATGCAACCCTTCACACCATCCTTTGAACGGGTCGTTCACGAACTGGGTTCCATTATAAGTGACAATGATCTTTGGTATGCCGAATATGCACACTATGTTCTCCCAAACAAATTTTTCACGTCTTTCCTACTTATCTTTGCTAATGGTTTTGCTTCAATCCACTTGGTAAAATAATCTATAGCGACAAGGTTGAACTTGACTCTTCCAGGAGCTTCTAGTAGGGGTCCGACTATATCCATTCCCCATTGATAGAAAGGTCATGGAGCCATGATTGATGTCATGTTTGTCTTTGGAAGCCGAGGCACTAATGAGTGTATCTGGCACGAGTCACATTTTTGAATCTCTTGGCGTGCATCCGCATGCATGGTCGGCCAATCATATCCTTGCCTTATGGCTTTTGCTACCACTGACCGAGGACCTGAGTGAATTCCGCAGGATCCTATATGAATTTATCTGATGACGTAGTTAGCTTGTAAAGGACCTACACATCTTAACATGGGAACAAGGTAGGATTTTTTAAACAAGACACCATCCTCCATCACGTATTGGGGTAGTTTAAGTCTGAGCTTCCGCCTCTCATTCGGGTCCTCAGGCCATTCATCTTTCTTGAGACACTTTATGATTAGGGTCATCCATGTGTCACCTTCCTCTTCCACCACCGTGTTGATTTCTTTAAGCTTCGTTGATCTTTCATTAAGAACTTTCACCAAGACTTGCTTGGTTAACTCAGAGAACGTTATGGCAGCTAGCTTGCTCAAAGCATTCACTTTACGATTGAGAGCCCGAGGAACATGGCTTATCTTGAACTTGTTAAATCCGTCAACATATTATCTTGCCTTCATTAGATACTGTATCATGCTTTCTCCCATAGCCTCAAATTCACCGTTAATTTGCTTTGCCACCAAATTCGAGTCAACGTACACCCGCAACTTTTGAACCCCTATTTTGCCTGCTATGCGCATACATGCTAGAACAGCTTCATATTCGGATTCGTTATTTGAGCTTGGGAAATTTAGGCGGAGAGCATAGACATACTCAACTTCGTATGGACTGGTGAGCACCCAGCCGGCCCCTGCTCCTTCCTCTCCTGAGGACCCATCAGTGAAGAGTGTCCATACATCCTCGTCGTTCTCCCAGTAATCGTCTTCTGTACTTATTTCCATATCTGTGTTTGCAATCGCTGTGGTGGAAGGTGGCTCTTTTTGCATGTTTGAATTACCTTGTTGAACCGATCCTATAGGCATTTTTGTGAGGAAATCTGCTAAGACTTGGCCCTTGACGGAGTTTCTTGGTTTGTATTCAATCTCGAAAGTGTTAAGCTCCATGGCCTATAAGGCGAGTCTCCCTAAAGTCTCTGCTATGTTAAGGACTTGCCGAATAGGTTGGTCGGTGATGACTCTTATTTGGTGAGCTTGGAAGTACCTCTTCAACCTTCGAGACGCGTGTAGGAGAGATAAGGCTAGCTTTTCCATAGGGGAATAATTGATTTCAGCGTCATGCAACATTCTACTAACGTGATGGATTGGGACTTGCTTGCCCTCTCGTTTGGCTACTAGCACTGCGCTTACTGCTAACTCAGCAGCTGAAAGGTAGATGAACAACTCCTAACCTGGTTTCGGCGCTATTAGGAGAGGTAACTTGGCTATGTGTTTCTTCATTTCTAGGAAAGCTTGCTCTGCTTCTTCCGTCCATTTAAAGTTGTCCTTCGTGCATCCTTTTAGCATGTCAAAGAAAGGAAGAGAATGTTCAGCACCTTTTGATAAGAACCTGTTTAACGCTGCTAGCTTCTCGCTGAACGTTTGCATCTGCTTCAAACTCTTAGGTGACTGCATGTCCATGATTGCTTTGGTTTTCCCATGATTTGCCCTGATCCCTTCCGAGGTGACTATATACCCAAGGAATTTCCCTTCCTCCATGCCGAATGAACACTTTTTAGGATTGAGCTTCATGTTTATTTTCCTAAGTGTTTTGAATGTTTTCTCAATGTCGATAAACAAACCTTTCTCATCACGAATTTTTATGACCATATCGTACACATAGGCTTCTAAGTTCCTTCTAATTTGACCTTTAAACACCTTATCTACTAATCGTTGGTATGTAGCCCTAGCGTTCTTAAGCCCAAAAGGCATCTTGGCATAACAATATGTTCCTTGATCCGTATAGAATGCCGTCTTTTCCTCATCCTCCTTGGACATCTGTACCTTGTGATATCCTTTGTATGCATCGAGGAAGCATTTATACTTGAATCCCATTACTGACACAATTTTCCAATCGATCTCTGGGAGGGGGTAGTGATCTTTGGGGCATGCTTTGTTGATATCTTTGAAGTCGATGCACATTCTCCAGCTCTCATCACTCTTCTTTACCAGCACTGGATTGTGGATCTATGTCGGGTACCTGACTTGATGAACAATTCCAGCCTTCACCCATTCTTCAACTTCCTTGGTCATAACTTGTCTTCTCTCTGGAGCTAAAATCCTCTGTTTTTGTCTAACCGACTCTTTTGACGGTTTATCATGAAGGCTATGTTCGGCTATGTGCCTTGGGATCCTGATCATGTCAGAAGGTTTCCATGCAAAGACGTCCATATTTTCCCTCAGTAACTTCCTCAGCTCATACTTACATGCAGGTAAAAGTCTCGCATTGATAGTAACGAGTTGTTCTGAATATTTGCCGTTCACCTTTACTTCTTTGATTATTTGTTTGGATTTCTGGGCTGTGGAAACTTCTCCATTTCATAGTTCCATCGTGTTGCATCTTACCAGAACTCCCTCGTTCGTCTTTGTTGTTGCATCTAACGCGCACATATTTTCGGCTCTTTGACATTCTATAATCATGGATGGCCGAGTGATGATGGTCACGACTCCACCTGGAGTTGGGAATTTGAACATAGCATGGACCGTTAAAGGCACGGCTTTCAAGATACTCATTCCTGGTCTGCCTAGCAAGACGTTGTATGGAGAGGTTGCACGTACAATTTCGAACTCCATGGTTGTCCTTCTTGATCTTGTTCCTTCCCCTACTATTACTTCCAATTCGATCTTTCCTAGGGATCGAGATACTTCCCCTGAGAATCCAACTAGTTTGGTGTGAGATGGCCTCAAACGACTTTGTGTCCAAGGGTCTAGGCATCTAAAACAATGTTCATACATTATCTCTTAATCGGCACCATTATCCACATAAATCCTTTGAACTAAAAATCATGCTATCTCTTCCTGGATGATAATTGGAGACTCCTTGGCATTTGCTCGAGGGACAGGTGGGAAAGTGATGCCCACATTCATCCAACTTTCCTCATCTTCTTCTAACATTCTTTTCTTACCATAGCCCGATGATCGCACCATGTTGATAATTACCTTTCCCTTTCTGGCATCCTTTGCCTATGTTTTTAACTTCATGCACTAAGTGATTCAGCTTTCCCGACTAGAGGGCAGTCTTGAGCTGCTTCTTCAGTTGGTAGCAGTCGTCGGTGTAATTCCCCTTCTCGCCATGATATTCACAAAATCAATCTAAGTTTTCCTTTCGAGGGACACCGATCATGGGAGGCGGACGCGGCAAGTTTAACTGATGTTCAATGGTTTATATCTCAGTCGGGGTTTTGGAAAGAGAGTTAATTATCACACGCTGGGCAGGTCGGTGTTGCTGGTATGGGAAACGGCCTTCTCTTGGGTACGTAGGATGGGCGTCTCTTGAATAAGACTGATGTCCCCTTCCGTAGTTGTTTTAGGACTTGTATGGTTTCCTCCTGTCTCCGTGTGACCTATCGTTCTTGTACACATTACCTCCCTTCTTTTGCGAGTCTGTCACCTCACCTCGAGGTGCTTCTGTTGTGTCGTAGGCCTCCTCTGATCTAAGGAAATCATCTACTCTTTCCATCATTTCGTCCACGGTCCTTGGAATCTTGTCAGCAAATTTCTTTAAAAGCTTAGGACATTTATGTCCATACATGAATGCTCCTATCTGCATTATTTCTGGTACATCCAGAATGCGACCGCTTTCCTCGATGAATCATTCTTTGAATGCTGAAAGCGCCTCGTTTGCCTTTCTTTGTATCTTATGGATTTCTGTTGGATCCTTGAAACACCTCTTCCTTTGTGAGAAGCGGATGAGGAACCTTCTCTTTAATTCAAACCACTCGTCAATACACCCATTAGGGAGCTTCGCGAACCATCCTCTCGTTGTCCCCTCTAGCGCTTGCTGAAACATGTGACACCATACCGGCATGGGCCATTCACTGTTGATCGCGCCCTTAAGAAAAGGCTTAAGTGATCCTCTGGGTCTTTCAATCCATCATACATTCGAATGTAGGGGGCATTTTATTCTTAGGAGATGAAAACACAAGGATACGAGAGGAGAACGGAGATTTAAGTTTCACTTCCTTGAAAGGTTTGCTAAGGTCCTCTTTTTTTGTTCGATGAGTTGGAGCCACGTCCTTGTACTTGTCCTCTACATATTCACTTCCGGTGAAAGGATGAGACAAGTCATCATCTTCAAAGTCAAGCTCGGTCAGGCGCATGCCACTCGTCCTTCCCCAGGATTGATTAACCAGAGCTTGCAAAGCCTTGATACGGTTGACGATGAATGCTTGTTGATCGGCCGTGGATGCATTTGTTTCTACCTCAGCGTTGTTCTCTTTTGCTTGAGTAGTGGTGTTGAGATTGTCGTCCGGACTCGCCATCGTTCACTTAATTAGGTAGAGTGAAATAGCGTGTCCCACGGATGACGCCAGTTTGTAGATGCAATAATCTGCACCCATGATGAGGAGGAGAAGTTTAGGTCTTCAAGGGTGTTCGGATCGACTGACGTGGTACGAACGTCAAGGAACTCCGTACCTCCTTCTGAGTCTTGAGCTGTGATAAGACAAGTAACATACGTTAGCCTCGCCCCAGATGTTTTATCTAAGACCCAGCTCCGGTGTAAGAATGAGTATGGGTGATACAATTAAAGTATGGAGTATGCAAATAAGGTAATGTAAGTGCTTGTTCGGTTCGGAGTGGTTCTTCTCCAGAATATATTATCCCTCAATTATGAACAGTTAGGGCTATTTATACTACTCAACTATTCCGAGAATTAAGCGTGGGCTTGATGGGCCTGTCCATACAGCCCAATGGCTAAGACGTCTCTTTCTACTCACGTGGAGTTAGTGGATTATACTCGTCAGTGCATCACACTAGTGGATTATACTCGTCAGTGCATTATACTCGTCAGTGCATCACACTAGTCAGTGGATGACGCTCTTCAGTGGAGTATGTTTTACTTAATCAGGGAATTGGGTCCTCGAGGACCCGATACATTTGCTTCGTGGTAGTTTTGAGTTCAGGGATGGAACCAGGGGTTCCCGAGACACTTATGGACTTTAAAAAATTTTATGCACACGGTCATATTTGGTCCTGGCTTTGTACTACTATACTCACTGATTCGTGTACAACCATTGTTTTTCTTTTCTTTTTAATTCACGAACACATGTTATTCAAGTACATTATAAAAATAATACCAATCCGTTGAATCATAAATAAAACTTAACATCTAAAGACAATTTCATAACTATATCTTTTTTAAATGAAGTACAACACTATTTTTAAAATTATAAAAAGTAAATTTTAAAATACTTCTTTCATGCATTTGCAAGTAGTGCTCTACTGCTTCATATTTTTTTAAGAAAGAAAAAACCACCACACAAAAAGACTAATAAACACTACTTTACTAAAATCTACTGTTTATCTTCTTCCCTCTATTTTTAGCATATTATTTCTTCTCTGGTTCTACTCCATAAATCAGAAACCAAAACCCAAAAGTAAAACGTTTTTCTTTTCTTTTCTTTTGTCTGCACTTGATGAAACTTAGTATAGCACTTTTAAAGAACCAACAATTTCTACATAAAAATTACATTTTGTCGGCTTTAATTATGTGTGGCACGTGCTACACGTAGCCAACACATAGCTCCGCCCCTGTGTCTCTAGATCAATTTCCTTGTATGATACTCTAGTGTGTAAACTTGCTTTAATGTTTCAAGTCCCACATGGGGAAAAGAAGAGAATGTGTGCATAGTTATATAGGATAGTCTCTTTAGCTTATATAAGTTAGGTTTAGTATTCTGTTATTGGTGTCTGACATTTGATGTGGTTAAACCAAAAATAATCTAACCATAAAAAAATTCAGGCACTAGTCACTTATATAAGCTCTTAATTTTTTTATGTCCAATCACCCTTTTTATCCTTTTTATATAATAGCAAACAAACGATCACATTTTAATTAAATTTACACTAGATAACAAACATCCAACAACTTTTTGTGAACCCCCGAGAACACCTAGATCCGGCCCCAGGTGTTATAGTGTCTCTATAACAAACAATATAGGTATGAAACTATAAAATGATGAACATCAACATGATAGATGTTTCTATAAAAAAATTGCAAAAAGAACATAACTAATACAATACTATATTTTGGATTACAACAACAAAGAGTTGTCTCTAGAACAACTTTTTGTATGCTATTATAATGTGTAAAATTTTGCTTTTAAGTTTTAAGTCCCTTATCAAGTGAAGAAGAGAATTTGTGCATACTTATGTATGGTGGTCTATATGTCTCACATAGTTTGGTAATAGTATTATGTTATTGGTTTCAAACATTTGGTGTAGTTAAGCAAACGTAATAAAACTACAACAAAATTCTGGAACTAATCACTTGTATAAATTCTTAACTTTTTACGTGTAATGAAGAGTGTAGAAGCTGAGTTAAGGAAGAAGGCCAAAGGTCCACATGGAAAGAATGATGTAAGTGGTGTGTCTTGATAACTAGGAGCATGCTCCTAACAACCATCCCAATGGATCTCGAATGCATGCTGAAAAACCAGCCCGTAGACGTACTTGAACGATATTTCAAAGACCCGCGACTACACAAATGTAGTACATGGGATTGAGGGAAATAATGAGAATTTCAGAAATGTACGCGAGAGTTAAACCAATATGGGTGGATCAGATCAAGGTTTAATGTACTGAATAACATGGACAACGGGGGTGTTATAACACAATATAATGGAACTACGCAACATAACCAAGATGACAATACATTATAATGTTTTGGGAAGGCATACCAATGATTATTTTTAGCAGCAAACGTTAACGAGCATTTTAAAGTAAACTAACAACTAACTTTTCATTTTTTTGTGGGGGAGGTTGGGAACGGGGTGATATTAGGTTTTGGGTTGATAATTGGGTATGAGGGGTTAGATTATGTGATATATTTTCTAGATTATACCATCTAGATAGGAGAAAGGAACGAATGGTGGGAGAAAAAAGGAAATGGGTAAATGGGGTTTGGTGTTAGGAACGAGTTAAAAATATTAAGTTTGATTGTAAGGATCGATGGAGATTACGCTACATGAGGGTGGAGAATTCTAAATGTTGATAATGTAGGGAATATCAGTTCTGTTTTTCTTGTATTTCCAGGAACTTCAGTTATTCTAAAATCTTTGATTTAAAAATGTTGCCAACACACTCTCAACTTTTTTGCTTTGACCTTTACACACTACTAATATAAATCTTATAACTTGCAAATAAACAATTGTTGTTGGGATTTATCATACTAGGTAACCAGTTTAGCTACGAGTACGCAGCGGAATGGATCTAGTTTTAGCACATAGATTAACACTTAATAAAGTATATAATTATAACATTAAAAGTAAATAATTACTTACCTCTTGATCATGATCTTGAAACAAGTAAAGCAGTTAAATTACCGTCTCTACGGTTGCCTACACAAACACGTCAACCGATCACGAGTTGATTGCTAGCCTACCTTCACGAACCAAACACCACGTGTCTTGAGTCAATTACCAAACGCACCCCGTGAGCTTCTTGTAATCGAAAACCAAGCGAAACCCTAATTAGAGTTTTAACCGAAAACCAAATAACCGAATACCAATTCGGTTCAAACCAAAAACCAAAGAAACCGAAAACCCTTGTGTGGGTTTTGTGATCATCGAGTAAGGGATACCACCAAACGGACTCCTACGTGTGATATTGTGTTGCTAATCAAGGAAGACAAGAAAACCGAAAACCCCTTAGAGGGTTTTTTGTTGAATTCGGTTGAGGGAAAGGGAGAGAATCGAAAAGGTTTTAAGGAGAGGGGAGAGAAAAAAGCCTAATTGATTTAGGGTTTTGTGTGTGTTGTCAATCAAATGAAGAATGATGTGTAGGTGTGGTTTATATAGGATCTCAACCCTAACCTTATTCTTGTACAACAAGAAAACAAAGTTTCCCTTTTCCCCTCTCCTTTACACCATAACCGAACCAAACACCCCTCCTAGAACCTTCATGGGGTATCCGTGCTACACTAGGCCACCCAATGCGCATCGGATTTGTTCCGATTTAGTTCCTCAGGTATTAAATTTAAATATTCGTTATACTTTATAAAAACAATTAACGTTAAATAAATACTATTAAATATTATCGAAAGTAAAAGACGTACTCTATGTAGTTTAATTGCATGCGCACCCCTATAGGCCTCACATATTCTAACTATAACTTGCAGAAACCGACTACCAAATTCCCAACAGCAGTCAGCGGATTAACTTTGTTTCAATCCCACTGGTCTGGCAGAGTAGCAGGCTTACAGATATACATACTGATAATTGGCAATGTCTGGCAAACACACACAATTACCTTTAGATTAGAAATACTTGAGATTAATAGTTTCAGAAAAATCTCATCCCCCCGCCCCCCCCGCTTATAATGGTTAGTTTATTTCTTGCTTTAATCATCATCCCTTTGTTATAGATACCGTTAAACCATAGATATGGATCATAACTCATTCCACATAGTTCAACATTATGTTTCTCGTTATAGAAATAATTTATATTTCCCAAATGTAATCAAGAATCATCTTGTATTACCCTTTTGGTACGGCCATGTAATTATCTGATTAATTCTGGAGAGAGCTCATGGTATCTTTCTGAACATATCAAGTGGAGAAACAAATTCATTGTTGACTACAAGTGTTGTGGATGCTGCTTCACATCACTTCCAAGAATAGCCTTTATGACTACCTTATTCAGGATAACGTTCGACTTAGACTCAAAAAGTAATATCCACACATACAGAACTTGCTTGCATCTCAAGTCTAAGGACGACTTTTAAACCATTTTTGAAATTTACCCATGCAGGGATCCAAAAGTAAATATTCGAAGGTGGGGTATCCAATATGCATCCCTTGTGAATACACATGAGTTTGACGGGAATAATCCATATATTTAAAGAATATAACAAATACTCACATTGCCTTACATAACAATATTCCCATATGGTTAACTGATAATGAACATATTTAGAATGATAAATCATTCAAGGATTAAACATGCAAATATAGAATAACAGTTATTATATGATTGAAAAACAAATACCAAGTATCTTCATTCATCAGAAAGTAAAAACTGTCTTACATTCCAAATTATCCAAAAAACTAAAAAAATAAAAACAAGACCAGATTTACATGAGACTACTAGTTGGTATCATTCCGATTTTCTCAGTCAATTCAGAATGTTTAGGAAATGTTAAAGCCTTTGTAAAAGGGTCAGCTAAGTTGTCATCTATGTCAATTTTTTCTATCCTCACATCACCCATTTCTATGGTTTCTCGAAGATAGTGAACTTTTGCGCAAAAATGTCTTGTACCTTTAGTGACTCCATGATCTTTCGCTATTTCTATGGCTCCGGTATTATCACAATACATATTTATGGGTTCTTCAATTATGGGAACAACACCAAGCAAAGAAATGAATTTACGAATCCATACAACCTCTTTCGATGCGTCAAAAGCAGCGATATAGTCAGCATCTGTAGACGAGGTTGCAAAAATACTTTGCTTTGTGCTTTTCCAGTCAACAACACCTCCATTTAAAACAAATTCATATCCAGTCTGAGACTTCATGTCATTAGCATCCGTCAGATATCCAACATCAGTGTAGCAAGAAACCACGAGCTCTCATTTTGTATCACCTCCATAAACAAGAAACATATCTTTAGTATTGCGAAGATACTTCAGAATGTTCTTAACAGCAGTCCAGTGAGCATGACCTGGATTCTGTTGAAATCGACTTGTTATATTCTGTGTGAACGCAACATCAGGACGAGTACATCTCACAACATACATAATTGATCCAACAGCCAAAGCGTATGGAATATTATGCATGCGATGAATTTTAGCAGGCGTTAAAGCACCTTGAGATTTACTAAATTTCAGCTTTTCTTGCTTTGGGATAGTGTCACGTTTGGAATTCTCTATATAAAATCTCTTCAAGATTTTCTCAATGTAAGCGCTTTGACATAAACCAATTAATCGCTTTGATCTATCCTGGTAGATCTTAATTCCAAGAATATATACAACTTCTCTTGGATCTTTCATAGCAAAACATCTTCCAAGATAGGATTTTACATCTTGTAACATTGGAATATTGTTTCTCATGATCAATATGTCATCCACATACAAGATTAGGAAAGTGACATAACTCCCACTAGCTTTTACATATACACATGGCTCATCACAATTTTGACTGAATCCAAATTTCTTAATTTCATCATCAAATCGTTTATTTTATTGCCTGGATGCTTGCTTAAGTCCATAAATGGAACGTTTGAGCTTGCATACTCAGTTTGGATAATTCTGGCTGACAAAACCTTTAGGTTGCTCCATGTATACCTCTTCATTGAGATATCCATTGAGGAAGGCAGTTTTGACATCCATTTTCCAAATCTTATAGTCATAAAAGGCAGCTGTGGCTATAAGATTCCTAATAGCTCTAATGTATGCAACAGGAGAAAAGGTTTCTTCATAATCAATCCCTGGGATTTGAGTAAAGCCCTTTGCTACCGGACGAGCTTTATAGGTGTGTACAACTACATCCATGTCGGTCTTCTTTTTGAAGAGTCATTTATGACCAACGGTTTTTCCATTAGGAGGAAGATCAACTAACTCCCAAACTTTGTTGTCTTTCATGGATTGCATCTCCACATTTATAGCATTAAGCTATTTGTCAGATTCAGGATCCAACAATGCGGCTTTATAGTTAGCGGGTTCACCGAGATCCCCTAATTCATGTTCCTCAACATTGATGTATAAACACATTCGATCTAGGGCATGACGTGTCCTGTGAACCTACGAATGGGATTGATATCACTTTAAGTTTCATCAATTTCTTGATCATCCTTCTTATAATTTAAGCTAGTGTCTAAAGAAGGATGTGTATCTTCTTCTTGAATTATTTCAAGATCTTCTAGACTCCCATTTGCTCCGTGATCTATAACATCATTCTCAAAGAATTCAGCATTCTGGGCAACAAAGACTTTGTTATCGGGTAGGTAGTAGAAAGAATATCCCATTGTTTCCTTTCGGTATCCTACAAAGATACACTTAAAAGCTCTGGGTTCAAGTTTGTCAGTTTTGGTAGGTGTATCACGCTTAACAAGTGCCTCACAACCCTAGACTTTTAAGTAAGACAGCTTAGGGGCTTGCCCATGCCATACTTCGTATGGTGTCTTATCAACCTTCTTATTTGGAACCATGTTGAGAATGCATGCAGCAGACTCAAGGGCATAATCCCAAAAGGACTTTGAAAGAGTAGTTTGACTCATCATGGATCAAACCATGTCTAGCAGTGTTCTATTTCTCCTCTCTGACACTCCATTATGCCATGGCGTATAGAGAGGAGTTCTATGGGCAATAATCTCATGATCATTTAGATGATCCAAAAACTCTTGACTCAAATATTCACCTCCACGATCATAATGTAGTGATTTTATGGTCTTCCCGAGTTGATTTTCTACTTTCTTTTGAAACACTTTAAAAGTTTCAAACACTTCATGTTTATATTTAATCAAGTAAACATAGCCATAATGACTAAAGTCGTCAGTAAAAGTGACAAAGTAGTAAGCTCCTTGTCTTAACATAATCTTAAATGGACCACATACATCGGTGTGAATTAGTCCAAGTAGATCTTTGGCCCTTTCCACTTGACGTGAATAAGGTTTTCTTGCCATCTTACCAGACATACAAGCAACACACTTTTCAAAAAACTTGATGTCAATTGAATTAAGAAGTCCATCATGTTGTAACTTCTCTATGCGTTTCTTGTTAACGTGTCCAAGACGACAATGCCACAAGAGAGCAGAGTCCAGGTTAAGCTTCACTCTTTTATTGGTAACAACATACATAGAACTTTTAATGCGGATTTTTACAAAACCACAAAAGTTTTACAATCCTCCTAGGCAGTGAACCTAACCGTTGTAGTATATTATAGGTAAGTCCAGGGGATTGATCATTCTCTAGGGGAATAGTGAGGTAGGTTCGATGTGTATGTCGCCTAAATCTAAAGGTTGAGGGATGATTTTTTTCTGTCTTTTATTGGTTTAATTGAAAGTAAGTAAAATCAATATGTTTGAGAGAGGTTTTGACTAAGCTAATAACTACTCCTAATTATAACTAAATTAAGCTAGGAACAATGATATAAAGAAGCGTGTTTACTTAGATGAAATTCTCCCTAATCTTGAATATGTATTGTGCTTAACTAGTTAGATGAATTATTGATGGGGGTTTATGACTAATATGGCTTGGTTAAGCGTTCACATCCCCTCTCCCTTCTACACCTATGGCCAATGTCTATAAGGTTGCTCAATCGAACACGAACACAAGCATAAAGCATTAAGATTTCCACTATCAAACATAATTTGACATAATGTGACCTTAGGTTGCCAAGTATCACTAATTAGCCTAGAGGTTGCTCTTTTGACTAACTAACAAACATTCACATACAAATCGCCAATTAACTTGTCCATGCTTAGGTTGCTAAGTCATGTCTCTTAAAGGCCTTTAGGTTGCTAAATGACCAAGAATAAACCGATTACATGTTAAGGTTTCCTAATCATGCAAACTAGTTTATTACAAATCAATCAATCAACTATAGTATGTAAACGAATGGATCTTCGATCAAACATGCATAATAAACATCAATAATCACCAACTAACACAAATACACAATCAATCTTAGGGATTATAACATCTAAGCAAACACTAGATGAATTAACCAAGCATACTTAAAAGAGAATAGAAATCATAATCAACAAAAGGAATTGAAGACATAAATTAAGATATAAGTAATAATCAAACCATTACAAGATGTTTATGGATTGAATTAGCCCTCTAAGTTGCTGGAAAAACACCTACCCAAACCCTAGAATCGGATGGGGCTTGATAAAAACGAAGTTATGAGGTTGTAATTATAAGCAAAACCCTAACCGACCTTCACGACGGCGTCACCAATAACATGTGACCCCATCACATCAACATTTTCCTCGCAGTTGTATATTTTCTCGTTCTGAACGCATGAGCTGTTGAATCGTCGAAATCCGAGTTCGTATATGGAAGTTATGTTCAAAACAATATCTGGTACTTCGCGTGCTCGTCGAGAGATCATCTTTATCTAGAATCTTCTATGGTTTCTTTTGAGGCGGCAATCGTTATGACGTCGTCGCCAAATCTCTGACGCCGTCATGGGTTGAATTGTGACGGCGTCACGTGTATCTTGTGACGCCGTCTCCAGCCTCTGAGTAGAATTTCTTAAGAGATGTTGGTGTAGGTCCGTAGTCTTATTTGTTTCTTCTCCAAAATGAGCCCAAGTCACGTGTATTTCCTTCAAATGTCTTCCAAATGCTAAATACCTGAAAAAATGATTAAATACCTATTTTGGGCATAAATGCACAATTTAGGGGGTTAAACAACCTCGAAAAAGTGTATAAAATGACACCTCATCAAATACCCCTACACTTGGGATTTGCTTGTCCTCAAGCAAATAGGCTTTTCTATGAGGGGTCATTTTACATACTCTTTAAAAGTATTTTACTACACAACCTTCTAGACCTCGTAATTAACAGCACGGAAAGTATACATTAACACCTCACATAAGTGTTTGGGATTCTCTCTTTCACTCTGGTGTATAATAAATTATAACATAAAGGGGAAACAAAAAATCAACACTCATTACCTGTCATAGCATATAAATTACCATAGGCTTGGTAAAGGATCAAACCTCCACCGCTAGGCGCAAGCATTATTCATTACTATCCAAGAGGTCTTTATAAAGGCTTGTGGGTGTAGGTGTAAGACAACATATAATATAAACCGAAACGGATGTGATACATTTGGGTGGTGACTTTGGGTGAATTTAGAGTGGATGGGTTAGCTAATTATTTACACGAATACACGCTGGTTTGGTTGCTAAGCCAAGACTCAGACGAAGATATACAAACTCTACACAACTCTATATCAATCTCTTTCTTTTTTTTTCTCTTTTTTTTAATAACATAATACATCATAACATAGGGTTTATAACACGTACCCCTACACTTGAGCTTTTACATGCTCGTTATTTACAATCTAACTAATGACCCGATTTAAGGCAGATCAAAATAACATGGAGATCATCTAACAAATATATGAGTGTATTGACTTAACTTTTCTTCCCCATTCTTCCGCGAAATAAATATTACCATAAATTCCAATCGTCCCAAAATAGTATTTACAAGGATAAGGACTTAGCAACCGTGTACTCAAATAATTAACTTGGGTTAACACAATAATGTACTAAAGGTGAGTACATACAAGGTAGGCTAAGGCGATTTGGGTGTAACGATTGGTTTAAAGGTGACAATATTCTTCATTAATAGTCCGGCTTAACCAGAAAATTACGAGAACCATGAAAAATGATAGGCTCGAAGGGTTGTACTAAGGTATTGTTAGGTCTTGTTTATCTTGAATCATACATAATCAACCATGGAATCTTGTAGAGAATAGTAAAGGAGGGCAATTATTCAAATTTCAAATGTTATTAAAATGGAGGGAAAGGGAAAATGTTTATTACAAGGCATCACCCTCTAATGATGATTAGAGGGGGTATTTATAGGAGAAGGAAGGAGCCTTCCCTTCCTTTATTTTCCTAATGTTTCACTTCTTGTCCCTATTGGTAATTATGCTATTTCTTACTTTTAGCATAATATACCTTATTACAAACTATTTTTATTCTAAACAAAATAAAGAGTAATGACTAAATATAATTAAACCACATAATCGACACTTTTTATGAACCTAATCCTCCTATGTGGTTATGGATCCTGCTGGAAGACGTTCAAGCTAATTGCTAGCTTTATCGCGAAGGGAAAGTTGAAATAAACGCAGGCGCGTTCTTTCCCTATTGTCACCATCAATGTCAAGTGAGTGCATAAGTTTTAGTAAATCCTTGAGGTGTTGGTTTGGATCCCCGGACCGAAGTCCGTGGAATGAGCATCTGTTTTGCACCAACCGGATGGTGTCAGATTGAAAAGGTACCATGTTGTTCCCTACGGGGAGCTTACTGGTATTCCTGTAGCCCTCGTGGCTAGGTTTGAAGTAGTCTCCTAGAGTACAAATAGGATTCTCGTCTCTCATGGTGGTTGACGAGAATGGATTACGAAACAAATAACACAAAGAAAAGATAGACTATGTGAAAGTTAATATGCGGAAATTAAAGTCTTACTTGAAAGGATTCAAGTAAGTAGAACTAAGTTAAACCATGATCAAAACCTAACTATTCCCCGGCAGCGGCGCCAAAAACTTAATGTTCTGTTGTCGTAATGACTTCTTTACAAGAAGTTTTACAACTCCCTAGGCAGTGTACCTAATCGTTGTAGTATAGTATAGGCAAGACTCGGGGGTTATCGTTCTCTA
>BQNB010116286.1:6326-21390 GCA_026074375.1 Tanacetum coccineum
TTACCAAGAGAACGGTTCGAATTTCTTCTTCCACGCCTAGGCATGAAGAGTTTGACCCCTGAAACTCTCAAACGTCTTCAAGAAGGAAAGGATGAGTAAACCAAATGCCTTCGTGTATCCTTTGTTCATTTAAAAAAAAAAAAAATAATAATAATAATAATATATGTTTATTAATTAAGTCTAATAAAATACTTAGGAAATATTTTAAGTCATTTGGAATTACTAAAAGGCTTGCAATTACTTCAAATTGCAACCCGGTTTAATGTCTGGGCATGGATTACTTTATATCCATGCTTTATGGGAGTAGAGTAATACAATGGTGATGGGGGAGCTGTTCGCCTGATCTTTTCATCTCAATCAACGACTACAGCTCTTTCAATAGAAACCGGGTCGTTGTTTGAGGGGGAGAGTGAATGTGAAAAAATCTAAGGGGTGATAAAAGACTGTTGGTTGCTATAGAAGTGTAAGTATAAGATGGTTGTGGTATTCTAATGGGTTAATATGTGAAGGGGAGTTAATTAATTTTAACTCGAAGGTCCAAAGTTATCTATTGTTGTAATGATTAGGGTGTAAAAAGCATTTGCTCTTTGTTTCCTAGCCTTATTAAACAATAGGGACTAAGTTGGCCAATTGCCTAATCTTAGAAATGCCTTAGAAATACTTAAAACAAGAAATAAAAGAAGATGGAAACCAAAGGGACCAAATCTGCCAAGTATGTAACTTAGGAGTATAAAAAGGGCGGCGAGTTGCCATTTGGTCAAATCCTTCAAAAATCGGTCAAAGTTAAAACACACACACACACACTCGCAACTCGCCGCCAAGAACGAAGTCACAAATCGCCGATTTTCAGTGTTTTTTGCAAAGGTAATCTTCGAACCTTAATCTATATCATTTATTTAGTGGGTATATCAAAGGAATCGAATGAAAACACATTAAAAAGTGTAGAAAAATAGATCTAGGGTCGTTTTAAGACAAGTATACCAATGTAGTGTTGTAAGATGTGCGTTAAATGCTGGGAATCATTCATTAGGTATATATGAATAGGTTTTGATGTGTGGTTTTATATCTCAAACATTAATGAAAGATTTGCGTTTGATTCTTATCGGCGGGTTGCATTTTAAAAGGTAGATATATGTGTGTTTGATGTAAAGAATGGTAGCAATGTATATCTATAGCATAGGAATGCCTTAGGAAGTGATTAGTATTGAAATAGGAGGTGCGGGGTTTGAATCTTAAGAAACCGGCCCGAATGGCGAGTTGCGTGTATTTCTTAACGGCGAGTTGGTTATTTTATTATTTATTAATAAATTACTCAACCCGCTGGTTCATACGGCGGGTTGATTCTTAGCGAGTTGCCAACAGCGGGTTGCTTAAACGGCGGGTTGCCAACAGCGGGTTGCCAACGGCGGGTTGCCAACAGCGAGTTGCCTAAATGGCGGGTTGACAACAGCGAGTTGCCTAACGGCGGGTTGACAACAGCGGGTTGACAACAGCGAGTTGCCTAACGGCGGGTTGACAACAGCGAGTTACCTAAACAGCGGGTTGCCTTATGGCGGGTTGTCTAACAGCGGGTTGTCTAAACAGCGGGTTGCCATAATTTTTCTATTATTTTAATCCAACAGGTAAACCGCCGTCTCTCGGCGGTTTGGTCGAATATTTTATATTTTCGCGGCGGTTTGCTCAATTCTCCTAACGGCGAGTTGGCATTCTGCCTAGCGGCGGTTTGGGCTAAATTTCATATTTTGACCCATTTGAGCCCAATAATCTATCAAGGCCCATTCGAATGACCCAGTTGCTTTTCTAAACCCCATCCGGGCTTAGTTAACAAGTAATTGATCCTGTTGGATAATTAGTAGATTTTAATCAAACCAGAGTTACAACTGTTTTAATCAATCGTGCAGTTACATGACTTTTATCAATGCTAACGTTCTCTCTAACTTCGTTTCTCTGCAATGTTTGTCTTCTTTGTTAAATGCTCTTTTGCAGAATACGATGGCAGAACAAAATGTTCCCGCTCAACCTCCTACAAGAACAGATGAGCAGATTGTACCTCGCTCTCAGTGGTTAACAATCGGGAAAAGCAACCTACTTTTCAATGCACAAAAGATTCAAAAGAACCCCATCTTTCAGATATCAGTGGACATCCTGAGTAATACCAACTTCTTCCAAGCATTCACTGCCTCAGCAAATGTTCCTGCTATCTACCTGCAACAGTTCTGGAAAACAATGTCATATAACGAGAAGACTGGGGTTTATAGTTGTCAAGTTGATGAACAATGGTTCGATCTAAGTGCTGATCTTCTCAGAAAGGCATTAGCGATTACTCCTGTCAACCCAACTCACCCATTTGAGTTACCTCCGTCTGGTGACACGGTGATTGATTTTGTTAATGAGCTGGGATATCCTGAACCTGTAGAAATTGTCTCCAGTATACGGGTGAATTATGTGTATCAACCTTGGAGGGCAATTCTATCCTTGCTCAACCAGTGCTTGACAGGAAAGACTTCTGGCAGTGACAAACCCAGACACCCAGTTCTGCAAATGCTGTGGGGAATCGTCCTCAAACTAATGTTGATCATGCAGAGCTGATATGGGAATAGTTTGCTCAAGGGATCCAGACATTTTTCTCACACAAAGCAAGCCACAAAGCCAGTCTGAAGAACCCAAAGAAGAAAGTAACTCCTCTCCTCATCCCTTATGAATGGTTTTCCAAAGTGATAATCTACTACTTGGCAAGTAATAACAACATCCATCGACGTCCTGATTCTGCTGTTCATCACACTAGAGATGATTATGTCTTAGGAAATCTTAAGTTTGTTCCTAAAGGTGAGTCAGTAGAAGTGTTTGGAATGGTAATTCTCGATCCCTTGATTACTGAAGCCATTCAACAATCCTCTTATTATCCTAAGTATCTGAAAATGGTTGCTGAGAATACAAATAAAATCCCTCAAGAAAGTGCAAGCGTGCAACCTGCAACAAAGCGTGCAACACCCAAAAAGCCCACAACCACCACACCAGTCAAACAATCTAAGCCAGCTCCTCCTCCGACAAAGAAACCTTCCAAGCGTAAGCTTCCACAGAAAGTTAGAAAGGGAAAGCCTGCTTTCCAACTTGTTGACGAAGAAGATGAAGCTCAACAAGAATCTATTCCTCAAAGAGAAGATGATGATCCTGATCTCGATCTGGCTAAGAAGTTAAGTTTGGAAGCTCATCAAGAAAAGGGAGAAGAAGAAGGTAATGATGCTGACCTGGAACGAGCCATTAAGCTTAGCTTAGATCCGTCCTTTCTGCCACAAGGTCGGGCACCGGTTGGAGGAGTGACGAATTTATGGGGAATAGAGGGTTGTAGTGGTATTGGGGTGCAGGATCCAGTGTCAGAAGCATACTCCCACAAACTTCATGAAGTAATGGGAAAGGAAGGCCGTTGTAACAAAGAACAAGTAGCTTTCATTTCCCTGAATACGATCTGTCAAACGAAGAAAAGAACTACGGAACAGTTTTATCCTTGTTCGTCGTGAAACAAACTCTCCTGATTCGACAACGGGACCCTCTTCCCACCCATGATGACACATCAGATAAAAGTGATCATGAATCTTCATCAACCTCTGATTCAGAAGAACTGAAAGTGAAACAGAAGCCGCTGCTCCTAAAGGTGACAAAGATCAAGATGAAGTAGACACGTCTACCGTAACATCAAGAGTAAGCATTCCTGTCTCAGACCCTGAAAAAGCACATAAGGCTTCAGCTGGACCAGACACTGAGCCATGAAAGAATACCCAGACTGGATCAGACCTCTGGAAAATTTACATGTGTTCTCTTGCTGGGAGACCAAACCCTGAGCACATGGATGATGAAATTCCTCGACACAAGCACCCCCCTAAACCCAAAGGTTCATGAAAACCTGAAGCTCATAACAGATGAACGTGTCATCGATGATAAACCAGAAAGTCACTCTGGTTCTATGTCTTCCATGAAAAATCTCGATGACACTTTTAACTTTGGGGATCAATTTCTTCATGATAAACCAACCGAGAGAGATCAGTGAGAAATCTCAAAGCGTAAGAGGAGTCTAAATCCACCATAACCTTATCTTAGTCCATCAAACAGTAACGTCAACTCCTCCCAGTTATTGCTCCCTCACAGAGTCTTCATCTTTATAGCCATCATTACTACTGGTTACAATCCTCCACCAATCAACACGGAAGCTAACAACAATCACCACATTCTCTCCCAAGAAAAATCACTCCATTCACGCCCCTTTTGCTACAGCTAAGATGGCCAATATGGAACAGGAGGTCTGAAGTGAAGAAACTGATCTCTCTATTGATGTTTTGGCATCAATAAGATCCGCAAGTTTCCTACCGGTCTGTTGATAATTAACTAGAACAAAACTTGCTTTGATGCCTTCTCCTAAAGGTTCTTGAACGACCACACTGCGAGATTTTTTTATATTTTTTTTAAAATCGAGAAAAATCTGTGTTGCCTGGCCCAGAGTCTGTCAAGAATCAAGAATCTGAAAAGAGTCCGAAGGAGATTATCAGAGCCAAAAAGGAACAAGATGAGGAGAAACAAGATTCAACTTACTCCATCAGGTCAACTGATAAAGTTGATCTTGAAGAATTTGATCTAAAAAGTGCTCTCTTCAGACACATGAATAAGATAAGTACTGCAAAACGAAATACTGCCAACTACCGTCTATACCATGCTCTTATGGAAGCTTTGATAACAGATGAAGATGCCATGGATAAGGAAGTTGCAGACAAGGTTAAAGACCACAAGAGAAAGCATGATAGTGATAGAATAAGATGATAGATGAAAGATGAAGGCCCTTCAGCTGGATCAAACCAGGGTAGATCAACAAAGAGAAGGAGATCTGATTCTGCCGCTTCTGGGTCAGCTAAACCTCCTCCGAAAGCTGATGACCAAAGTTCAAAGAAACCAAGGGAGTCTGAGGCATCTGCTTCCAAACAACATCCAACTCTCACCTCAACTGGATGGCAGATCACTGACACAAGAGAGGCTGGTGTTGACTCTTCGATGCACAAGATCTAATCCGGAATCAGAAACACTTTGAACAATCGGCAGATACATTACAAAAAGAAGGGATGAAGGAATGACTCAGATATGGAGGAGACACGGACAACGCCCTCACATTCCTAAGGTGTCACCACTACGTGGTTTTAAAGCCGATTCCCTCCATGAAAGGCGAAAGACCTGCTACAACCTGAACCAGAATGGCCCATTCCCCCGAATGAATTCCCGAACCAAACATAACTGGGCAAATGCATACGCCACAGCGTATAAAGGTCCATGAGAAGACAGAGCTTCCAAAGGAAGAGCGTATGATATTTTGGTCATTCAACAAATGGATTCTGCAGACGAACTAGAAAGAAAAAGCTCTGCAAAGCTGATTTAGAAGGTCCAGCTTTCAACCTTGTTAAAGCCTTTCACAAGAACAGTGTCTTTCTTCAATATCAGATGGATGAATGCCATAAGCTGCTGACAAATAAGGTTGATTTGAGTAATCCTATGGTCATCAATATCAGAGAAATAGAATATTAAACCAGCCTGTCCCATAGGTGAGGACCACTAGTCAGTAACTATTCAACCATAATTTCTCCTTTAATAAGATTGAATATCTGCTGACAGTGACAAAGAGCAAAAAAATTGCCTTATCCATATCCAAGCTCAAAGCCGCTCGTTACATAGACTTTGGCTTGAAGAATTATGTTCCATCGATGTGGTTTGAAGTGAACGCGATGATAAGACAACAGTGCGGTCTATGGCATCACTCACTGTGGTATTAGAGAAAGAAATTATATATCAACAAACCCAGTGAGTCCTCTGATCGAGAAGCGTCAGATCTCATATGATTCTTAGTGTGATCAGTGTCAAAGTGTTTTGAAAAATAAGGATACAACGAACCTACTAAGACAGATAGATTCTTCGCCGATCTGAATATCAGGAAAACAAGGATCTCGAAAGGATTTCAAAAATCTTCATCCAAATGATTTGAAGATCTGTTTCCTTCTTAATATTCAAGAAAAGCTCAACATCTGCCCAAAGGACAGTCAAGACTAGTCTTCCAACGGCATTCAACATGTAGATAAAAAAATCCTGTGACAGAAATCGAAATGTGAGACTTACAAGCTCGGATTGAAAGTTAATCACACAAGAGAATCAACCTTTAACGTCCTATTGGATGCAGCCGACTAATAGCTATCAAAGAAGACAATACGATCGTACCCTAAGCCAAGGGCATTTGTCTACAGAGACAAAAATTGATTCAAAGAAAGCGATGAGACAGACATGACTACACAAGAATCGTGATGACGTTGACAAGAGTCAGAAAGCTGGACCAAATGGTTAAAAGACTATTCATCTGTACAGTACCATAAGTGCAGGAAACTAGAGAAGTTGGTCAGAGGAAACAAGCAAAGAAGCAAAGACTTCATTCGACAGTCGAAACGAGCAAAGGACTACTATCATAAAGGATCTATCGAGAGTCAGAAAGCTTTGTTGGAGGAAGAAAAAGAGATATGACAACAAGCTGATTCAACAGAACAAGACGTGAAGACATCGTCATTACAAACAAAAGTTCAAATCATATCTCTTAATGTGAATAATACACCATTTCCAATAGAGCTAGTTAATCTCTTGATGATTAAGTTAGGAGTAATTGATATCCCCTCAACGTTTGAGGGGGGATGCAGTTAAATGTTTCACCATGCACGACGTGTGAGTAAAGGACTCACTTATTCTCCAAAGTTTTATAACATATTTAAATCAATTGATATCCAAAATGTCAAAGGGTTTAAAATTTTTGATAAGGAGAGAAAATGTGATTAAAATATGTGTATAATACAAGAACAGTGATTATGAGGACTCCAATAAACTCCGACTGGAACTCCGCCCAAACGTGCTAAACAATTTTGAATACCGAAGCACATTTTGAGGGGGAGCGTTTCTGAAAAATGTCAAAAACAATCGAGGTACTAAACGCTTTGATATTTATATCGTAAGTACCTTAATTGAATTTTCAATTGGTTTTATGGAAAGGAGAACTGTACCAAAAGACCGACCATGCATTTTACTTAATTAGAGTTATAAGGTTGGTATGGTTAGGTACTATTCCCAATGATCCAGCCATAACCGGAGGGATCTACCCAGGGACAATCCACTAGTTAGTGTAGAAGTCCTTAGGTATGACATGGAAAAGGAGTAAAAGTGAGAATAAGGGAAAAGTGTCGACTGAGATGGAGCTAGTACTGGAATAAACCCAACAAGGTTCTAGTCATGAAGTCTCGGTAAGCACTGAAGGGGTTGAAGAATTAAAAAGAATTGTAAAGATTCAAAAAGGGGTTGGGGTAAAGAAAGAAGCCTCCATTCACTTAGGCAAAACAGGGTCCAATTCATATGCTTGCTAAGAATCACTAAGATGATTGCGACATTTGAAGATAGACATCATAGACCCAGTGATGCAAAGCACAACCTCCCTAGGCCACTCAGTAATCCTTTCAAAAGATTCTGTTTTCATTTCTCAACAGGGATGACTAAAACACGTTATCTATTGACTTTCTCACTCCGAGTTAGTTGATATTGAACAGGTGGCAGTCTGCTCCAGCCTCCGATTACTAGAACCAAAACGCACTATTGAGTCTAGAGCCAAGAGATCGTCAATTAATCTCATTAGGACACATATCCAATTCTCTTGTCTTTCACACACTGTGGAAACAAGTCTATCCTAAGAGTCCTACGCATGTATCCTTGTGATATTGCACAGAACATACCGAGTGAAATGATGGTTTTTTCAGCATGAAGATGGAAATCATGCTAAGCCAACATTCAAGACAAGCGCAGGTAGGTGACAGTGCGAGTCTAAAATAATCAATCTTGTTACAACTGGAAAGAAACGATGAGTCATTCTGTGATTCATCTTGTTACCAGTAATAAGAATTGACTGTTATTGATCATTTGACAACAATCAAAACTCTCGAAAGTGTTACAAAACTCTTTAATAAGAACCACTTAAGTCTGTCTTTACAAATCAATTTACTCTTTATTACTAACTGTTTCCTTACCGGATATCTAAAGATGGAGATAAAGATATGAATTCAGTTCCTGAGATGTCAAGTAAATAACCGAATGTCAAGACACGACCTACACTTGTTTTGATGTCATGAAAGACCTTATAAAGGTGTCAAAGCTTCCGCAAACTCTGTTGTCATGAATTTCTTTCACAAGTTCACAAGATGTCGAAAAAAAAATTTTCCCCCCCCACTCACAACGATGATGTAAAGATTATGTGGGCGATGATCTCAAGAAAGCACAAGATCACAGTAAAAAGACAAGCGTAAAAGAATCAAAAGATCACTATCCCAAATGAACAAGAGATCAAATGTCTACGAGCAAAAGACTGAAGTGATAAAGTTTGGTAATTTTAGGGTGACCATCCCTATAGGGGTGATTGTTAGATATTAGAAAAAGACTCGGTCACCCCGTGTATTTTACTGTTTATTATAGCTCGTAGTTAAATAGTTAATAGTACGTTTTTCGGTTTAAGTCGGTACAATAAACCCGTATATTGTAAGTACTATATTATACGCCTCTTCCAACTTTGGGAAGAAAAAAGCTAGTTTATTTATTTCATTTACAAAGAAACACATTTTCTCTCTCTAGAATATTCTCTCTAGTGTTTCTCTCTCTAGAAACTAGCCAAATCTAAGAATCGACCCCGTGTTATGATATAGGATATACCACAAAAGTCAAAGTCAAAGCCGAAGCCGTAAACTAAGAAATACTTAATGGGCCCACCCGTACCCATCTAATGGGCCGGGGCAGTCCATTAAGCTATTAATATCAAGGCATTTAAATGGTTAATTCATAAAAACCATTTAAGGCCCAAAATGCAAAATAAGCCTAAAACCCTTAAACTGTTAAGACTTAACTGTTAAGACTTAACTGCTGTTAGTCTTATATCAACCATCACCACAAGGTACTTTCATGCACAAAAAAATACAACCACAGTGGAATTAAACATGCCAACATAAAACTTTTTTACCAAACCACAAAGGACTGTGGTTGCAAACATTCTATACAACGTGAGGGATCAAAGTTGCCATAACCCACAAACATATACCCTGTATCCCCAAAACCATCACTCTCAAACCTGTCACTCTCCTCACCTCGACCTCTACCCTGTATCCTCTACCCTGTCACTCTCCTCACCTTGACCTCTACACCACCAAACAAAACCATCACTCTTAAACCTTAACCCCACCCCCTAGCTAGAATACAAGCTATTGTGGCAATCCCATGGTGTTTTATTGGACAAAAGAAATCAATGGCTGTGAGCATACCCCTTGGAGAACACTTAAGATGGATGACTATGATGATGATTTGAGCTACTCACACAACTAGCATAAGTGCTCAGTCCCTCTCAGAACTAACACAAGTGAAGACCCAAGACTTTTAAGAATTTAATATAAATAGGCATCATTGTAAGCCTAAGGGCAAGTAGTTTTTAAGTTTTTAGTTTTCAGCTTATATTTATGTCTTTTTAAGTTTATTATACTTTATTTTCAAAGCCTTGTACTGTTTTATTTAAGTTAATGAAATTTGAGTTTTATGTTAAAATCTTGTTTTTAAGTTAAAGTATTTCATGTTTTAAAATTGTTTTGTAAGCTCTTTTAAATTGTTTTTACCTTTACTTAAGCTGATACTTAAGCATTATAAGCTTACCCATAGCTTATAGTGTCTTAACTCCCCATTTTACCAAAAATCCAAAAATCATAAAAATTTATCAAGAAATTCATAGAGCATGGTAAATCGTGGATTGACCATAATAAGAGGTTTAAGGTTCATTGGGAAGCAATAGGAAGTTGTTTGAGCTTATCTTTTCAGCCTGCATAAGCTTTGGACATTTGTAAGCTTCATTCTCTATTTTTACTCAAATTGCTTATTTGCTTATTTTTGGCTATTTGTGCTTATTGTCTGTTAGTATCTGCTTATATCAGCTTAGTAATGATGTTTAGTGCTTTAAATACCTAGGTTGTGGTTTAAAAATCATTTGTACAAGTTTTTCTTAAAATCTGTCATTTTAGCTTAAAATGTAGCATAATTTGTTCTTGCTTATTCTAGTGGTTATTTGTAGTTGAAATCTGCTTAATATTGATAGTTTAGCTTATTAAACATCTGGTCTTTGAAGTTTTAGTTTTAAAAATAGTGTTGTAAAACTGAGTGGGTCATTAAGTCAACTTTAACAATCCTTTTTAAGTTGTTTTAGTCAGTTTGTATAAGTCTTTCAAGTCTAAAAGTAAGTTTTATGTCTTTGTCTATAAATTGTTCAAACCTGTGGTATCAAATCGGATTTAAACAGCTTACATGCTAAGGGCTTTGAAAACAAATTTTAAGGGTTGGTTTATGGTTCAATTTAGTGTCTAATGCAGTAGTATAAGTGTCCATTTAGTGTGCATTTGCCTTGTCGTTTTTATACTCAAAATCTGTTCACTCATGTTTTAGGTTAGTTAAAATCTGTTTTAAGGTCTAAAATTGTTTGCACAAGTTCATTGAGATACAAGCTCAATCTGTTGAAGCTTGTTTTGGATCTTTAAACTTATTTTACTAGCTTAATTTAGGCTTGCATATAGCTATTTGTCTTTTAAAAGAAAACCAAAAAAATAGCACACTGTCTGAAACAACCATTTTCATCTAGCTTTTTAACTCCTTATTTGAGTTTCAAACTCATTTTTATTTGCTGATTTTAGAAGCTTGATGTATAAGCTATAAGTTTTGATAAGTCCCCAAGCCATGAGGTTCCAGTTGCTAGCTTAAAAATAAGCTAGAAAAGTGCATCTTAGGCTGTTTGGTTAGCAGACTTGGCCAATGTGCTTATTTGAATTCTGAGCTTATAGGTTACTAAATTTGCTTAAATTTTGCTTATATTTGCTTATTAGGTTAGGATTTAGCCCTTCTCAGCTTATTTATCTTAGTGTTGTGCTTATTAGCTCTAAAAAAGATCAAACAGTTTAAGCCTTGTATGACTTAGTTAAAAAAAAGTAATGTGTCAACTTTCTTTGGCTTATTGCCAGCTTATTTTGAAGATTTGTAAAAAGTTGCTTTTTTAAAAGTTTGTCATATTAGTGTGTTTTATAAGTTTGTAAAAAGAAAATCAAATAAAAAGTTTTCCAAAAAGAGAGGCCACAGGACTCGAGCCTGTGACCTCCCCTTTCTCACTCGACATATTTAACACACACCCTGCTAACCATTGGTACAAGTAGGACCATCTAGTCACTACTCACCTTAGTTATTTTTTATACCATTTTCCCTTTTTAGCTTATAAGCCCTTCTCAGCTTATTCCTGGCTTATTGGGATAAGCTGGTTTCTCCGTTTTATTTTTCTTAAATTCAGCACTGTCCAAGCTACTTTTCCTTAATTTTTCAGATTTTTTCAAGATTGTTTAGTATTTTTAATTAATTTTTCTTATTAAAACTGTTTTAATTCATATTAAATAAAATAAAAGTCAAAAAAATATAATTCTTTTTTTTTAAATTTTCTTTTATCATTTAGGACTTAGGAAAATTAAATTTGCATTTGTAGGGTTAATTTTGTAAAATTTGGTTATTTAAAGAACGAGATTTGGTCCCGTTATCGTTTTTAGGTTTTAAGCTTTATTTGCTTTCGTTTTAGGGTTTCTTTTACTTGTCTTTGCTTATTATTAGTAGAATTAGAATCCAAACTAAAAACTTTCAAATCATTCAAAAACGGGATCACGAACGTAACCGATTCTCAATTCACGCCTCGAAGGGAAACGACCCGGGAAGGTTTTTTAGGGATTTTGCTTTGGTTAAAAGTAATTTCCTCTTTTAAAAGCCTTACAGAATACTTATCTCTCTATTATTGATCTTATCCTTATTATGTATTTATATTATTTATACATATATATACTAAAAAGGACGAGTCAAGTTTTGGCGCTGCTGCCCGGGAGGTGTGTGAGATTTTCATGTTTACGTTTGAAGATTAGTTTTTGAAGACCCTTCCTCGTGAAGTTATCATTTTTCATTTGTGAATATTTTCTTATTATTAAAAATTAAAAAATACCAACAATACTTTTCCTAAAGTATTGATAGTACCAAAAAAAATTAAAAAACCAACAAAACAAATCATGTTGATAATCGTTATAATCGGCTCACCTTTGAATTACAAACTATAAGGAGGGTATAAGGCGGGATTGATCCAAGGAACATCGCCCAAAACCTTCCGCTCTCTTGTGCGTAGTTTAAAGAGCTACCGTGGACTTTTAACATCCGGTTACCAAAAATATTGTGTTGTTCTTGTTTTAAGTGCATGCACACTCGCTCTTCTTCGAATCTAGTTGATGAATCTTCTCCTAATCCAACTACTTCAAATCCAAAATGTCGTAACCGTAGACGTTCAAAGCAACCTTTTTCTCTTGAAGAATCTCCCGTAGATACGATGGCCGATCAACGTAGTATGACGGAATTGCTCCGTGCACCCACCGAGGGTTATGCAAAGGCAATTGTGGTTCCACCAATTCTCGCTGAGCATTTTGACCTCAAGCATAGTCTCATTAATATGATGACTTCAAACCAATTCTTCGGACTTGAGAAAGACAATCCTCATGATCACATCGTAAAGCTTTAAACAAAACAACTACATAATAGAAATACAAGGATGTGCCTAATTCAGCGATTACGCTTATACTTTTTCCATTCTCTCTTGCGGGGGCAGCCCGTCGTTGGCTCGAAAAAGAACCCCCTCGTTCTATTCTCACTTGGGAAGATCTTGTTTCCAAATTCATCAATGAATTCTTTCCTCCCTCAAGAACGACAAATCTCCGAAATGAAATTTCCAACTTTGAACAACGTTTTAGTGAATCGTTTCATGAGGGATGGGACCGTTACAAAGATCTCCTTCGTGCATGCCCTCATCATGGTTTTACCGAATTGCATCAACTTGATACCTTTTACAATGCCTTAAACACAACCGACCAAGATTCTTTGAATTCTGCCGCCGGTGGTAATCTTTTGGAAAGAAGTACTCAAGATGTGTTGACGATTATCGAAAACAAATCTAAGGTCCGCAATTCACGAAACAAATCAATTGTTTCTTGGTAGCGTGTGTAAGCACTAGTTAAATTTATATATGTATAGTATAAATCCCGTGACAATTCTTTCCAAATTACTTCTCAAACAAGAGAAAATAAGAGGATAAAATCTCACTTAAGAAAACACAATACGTATATTTTTAACCGGGAAGTATTTTCTTCTCGGGTCGTATCCCAACGAAGTCGTGAATTGAGATTCGGGAATAATTCGGATTCGAGTCAAGAATGGATAAAGGATTTTGGAACACATGAATAGCACAATGAATATAATAGCACAATTAAAGATTTAAAAACGATACTAGCACGAAATTTTAATACACGAAAATTAAAAACGTGAGCTAAAACTGAAATTTAAAATCTAAGGCACTTCTTTTAACAAATTTTATACCTAAAAATCACAAATTTAAAAAGAAAATTTTAGGAAAAAGAATTAGAATTTTTTAACTATTTTTGAATTTTCTATGATTTTTTAAAGAAAAATGAATTACTAAAAATAAACTTTTTCTAAAAATTAACACTAAAAATCTATTTTTATTTTTCAAAAATACTAGAATGAAAAAGAAAATTATCACAAAAAGAATTAAATTTTTCCCACTATTTTTCTATTTTCTATGAATTTTTAAAGAAAAAGAAATTACCAAAAATCTACTTTAATTTCTAGAAAATACAAATTCAATTGGAAAAATAAAGAAAAATGATTTTTAACTACTAAAAATGTGCAGAAATTTAATGGTATAAAAATGCCCAATTTTTACTAAGCAATTGAACCCTAATTTTGCTAATTAAAATCTAAACCCTAATTTTATTAAACTAAATTTAAAAAATATAATTCCTATTTTATTAATCCTAAAAGACAGGGTAGAAAATGCAACAATTGAAAGTAAAGGGTAGCCGGGGTAATTAAAAGAAATTTACAATACAGTTAAAACAGGACACCCTTAACTATAGAAAATGTACCAAACAAACCCTACGACTTAAGCAAATTTGAGCTTATTGCTAAAGTGAAAATAAGCAAAATCTTAAAACTACAAAGTTACTCTTGAGCTTTAATACTACAACTTTAATAAAAGCTCTTTGAACTTTTAACCACTTAATAAGCTAGAAATTTAGCTTCTTATACTGAGCAACAGAAACTATGGTTTTTCTTTTAAAATTCTAACTTTTCAAACTTTGGCTTATTTCTAGCTTATTACTTAATAAAAGTAAAAACCAAAAGATGTTATAAAAAGCTTATAATGTGTTCTAGAGATTTCTAACAAGAAATAAGCTATAAGTAAACAAGATTAACAAGAAATTTGCTATTAAAAAGTGAAAGTTCATGCTTATTCACTGATATTAAGCAAATCCTAATAAGCTAACTACCTTAAAACTAAATCCTAGAAACTGAAATTTTGCAAATAAGCTATTCTATGATTATAGAAGGAACCTAGATAAAAGGATTTTGAAAATGATAACTAGAAAATAGAAATCTAAAAGAAATAAGCTAGTAATTTCAACTGCTGCTATACCACTTTTGCAAGAACAATTAAGCTAGACTAAAAGCTTAAAAATGAAACTTAAAAGATGACTTATGTTGAGCTAATGGAGTACTATTTAGGTGCTTGATACTAAGTGCTATCTCCTAATTTCAAAAGCTAAAAAGTAGCTTAAAAATGATAAGCATCAAACAGTATTAACTGAGTTAATACTGTTTATGCTGATATACTTGACACAACTTTTAAATGCAGGCTAAGTTCTAAGTTGAAATCTCATGTACTAACTCACTAAATGTATCTAAGCCTACATTAACTAAAATTGAACTCTAAAATGCTTTAAATCACTAAACTCTAAAACTACCTTGCACTTAAAACTGCCCTGGTGCTAGAACACTATTTTTAAACTATAAAATCTTTAAAAATGCAAATTGACTTCTGAAACCTTTAGAAATCTTGTGTCTT
>BQNB010116287.1:0-19153 GCA_026074375.1 Tanacetum coccineum
ACAATATTGATATAGAAAGTGATGATAATGATGATGATGATGATGATGGACAAGATCATGAAGGTCCAGATGATGATAATAAGCATACTGATTCAGACAACGATGGTGATGACTTTGTTCATCCTAAGTTTTCTACTCATGATGAAGAAGATAAAGAATATAAAGAAGAAGATAGATTTGATCCTAGGGTTCAAACACCTTCTCATTATGAATCCATTGATGATGAAGAAAGTAATGAAGTCACTCATGGTGCGAATGTTGAGGGAGAAGAACTGGATAAAGAAGCGAAAAATAAAGAGGACGAAGCAAATGAATTATACAGGGATGTGAACATCAATCTGGAAGGAAGAGATACTGAAATGACAGATGCTCCACGCATTATCATTCAAACTACTTAAGTAATAGAAGACACTCATGTGATCATAACTCTGGTCAATACTAAAGGTCAACAACAGAGTTCTTCTGTGTCATCTGGCTTCGTTTCTAACATGTTCAACCCTAGTCCAGATACATGTATTGACTCTATATTTAATCTTAACACTGAGTCAACTTCTCTGGTAGATGTTCCGGTTACTACTATTGCTGAGCCACCTCTTTCGTCTGCAACAACACTTCCTTCACCAACCATTCCTCTCATTACACATCTGCAACAAACACCAGCTCCTACACCAACAACTGTTCCAAGTTCCTCCCTATAAGATCTTCCTAACTTTGGTTCCTTATTCGGGTTTGAACATAGACTAAAAACTTTGGAAACCGACTTCTCAGAATTCAAGCAAACGAACCAATTTGCTACAGTAGTTTTTTAATTCCTGGCATTGTTGATGCGTACCTTGCCAACAAGATGCATGAAGTTGTCAAAACAGTTGTTCAGTTACAGTCCGACAGACTCAGAGATGAAGTTCAAGCTAAAAATGAAGACTTCATCAACAAACTTGATGACAACATTAAGAAAATAATCAAGGATAAAGTCAAAGAACAAGTTAAAGCACAAGTCTCCAAGATTTTGCTGAAAAATGAGAAGACTGTAAATGAACAACTCGAAGTAGAGGTTCTGACTCGTTCATCCAATAAATCTAAGACATCCCATGTTGTAGCCGCCAACCTTTCTGAACTTGAGCTGAAGAAGATTCTCATAGATAAGATGGAAAGTAATAAGTCAATCTACATATCTGATGAATAGAAGAATCTCTATAAAGCATTAGTTAACGCCTATGAAAGTGACAAACTCATACTTGACACGTATGGAGATATTGTCTCGTTTAAAAGACGTCAAGATAATAAGGATAAAGACAAAGAACCCTCCACTAGATCAAACCGGGGGTCCAAGAGAAGAAGAGCTGGAAAAGAACCAGAGTCAACCAGTGCACCAAAGGAAAAGACCTCCAAGACAACTGGCAAGTCTACCGAAGGGTCAAAATCTCATCACAAGTCTACTGACTAGTCTGCTCAAACAGAAGAGCCAATGCACACTACCGAAGATTTGGAAGAACCCGCACATTAGGAGTTTGTAACAGGAGATACTAAAGATAAACCTGATGAAGAGACCTCTCAACATCCTGATTGGTTTCAAAAACTAGCAAAACCTCCTACTCCCGATCATGATTGGAACAAGACTTTGTCTGCTGCTCATGGACCTGTTCAACCTTGGCTAAGCACTTTGGCTTAGAAAGAAGATACATGTGAGTCTTTTAATGAGCTGATGGACACTTCTCTAGACTTCTCAACATTCGTAATGAATAGGCTTAAAGTTGATACTCTGACTCCAGAATTATTAGCCGGTCCAACATTTGAACTGATGAAAGGATCATGCAAGAGTCTGGTGGAGCTAGAATATTTCTTTGAAGAAGTCTATAAGGCAACCACTGATCAATTAGACTAGACAACCCTGAAGGTCAGCAATATCCATATGATATGCGTAAGCCATTACCATTGATACCTAATTCTTGAGGTCGTTAAGTCATTCCTTTTGATCACTTCATCAACAACGACCTTGCGTATCTAAGTGGTGGTGTCTCAAGCCAAACATATACAACTTCAGTGATGAAGTCCAAGGCTGCAGATTATGGGTACATCAAATGGATTAAAGATTTGGTCCCTAACAGAATGTGGAGTCAAGTTCCGGTTAGCTACGACAAACATGCACTTTGGGGAATCTCACATTGGGGCCGAAAATGACAACAATTCTATGGATTTGCTGCTAACAGGGAATTTGCTCGTGATGTCTACTCTAAACGCAGAATTGTTACTGTCACAAAGCTTCAAATTGTCAAATGGCATAATTACAAGCATCTGGATTGGATCACTGTTCGTAGAGATGATAATAAGTTGTATAAATTCAAAGAAGGCGATTTCAATAGGCTTTACATCCAAGACATCGAATACATGCTGCTTCTTCTTGTTCAAGGCAAGTTGACAAATCTCACTGTTGAAGAACGTCTAGCTTTTAATGTCTCCTTGCGAATGTTTACAAGAAGCATTGTCATCTAAATGCGTATGGAAGATCTTCAATTAGGTGTCGAAAGTTACTAAAAGAAGCTCAACCTCACAAAGCCATATACGTACAGATCAGATCTTAAATGAAGGGAAGCTTATACAGCATACTCCAATCCCATAGGTTTCATTTACCAGAACAAAGACAAGAAGAACAGATTGATGCGTATTGATGAACTACACAAGTTTTGGGATGGTACACTCAATGATGTTCGGACTGATCTTAATGATCGCCTAAAGGGAATTCAGATGAAGTATCTGCCACAGACTATCTGGAGATAAAGTGATAGAGATAAAGCGGGAGCTATGATCCAAGCAATTGATAAACAGCTCAAGACCAGAAGGATTATGCAGAGCTTGGAGAAATTTGTTGGTGGGAGACCATACGAGGGAGACTTTCGATTGCTGTAAACTACCATATGATTTATCATATGATGTCCTCATCATAACAGGTCAAACCTTATACGTAATAAATAACTTGTGAAATTTATATATATGTAGTATAGACATTATGGTGATATTAAGGAGTGCTCGAGTACAAAATTTTCAAGAATTTCTTAGTAAATTCAAATTTTTTTTGCAAATTATTGTACTCAGCACTGTCTTATATACCCTCAAAAACTGAGGGGGAGCATTAAAATGTTCCTAATAGTGATTTTGTAACATTTTGTCCCCCAACGTTTAATCAATTGATATCCAAAATATCAAGGGATTAACATTTTGGATAAGGGGAGAAAATGTTAAGGGGGAGCTTTTAGTGATGATAAAAAAACTTTCAAAGTATAAATCTTTTGATATCTATATCAAACACTTTGATTGAACTTTTCAATGATTTTGGTTTCGATTGTGATGGAATAGTCTAAAAAACTCTCAAAGTGTAAATCTTTGATATTATATCAAACACTTTGATTGAACATTTTAATGATTTTGGTTTCGATTAAAGATGGAATACCCAAAAAGACCGACCATGTACTTAAATTTATAGAGTTATAAGGTGGTTAGGCATAGGTATTCAATCCCATGATCCAACCAGAACCGAAGGGATCTACCCAGGGATATCTACTAGATAGTGTAGAAGTCCTTAGGTATGATACAAAAGGAGAAAAAGTGAGAATCAAGAAAAGTGCCGACTGAGATGGAGCTAGTACTGGAACAAACCCAACAAGGTACTAGTTATGAAGTCTCGGTAAGCGCTAAAGGGGTTGAAGAATGAAAAAGAAATGTAAGGATAAAGGGTGTAAAGAAAGAAGCCCTCCATACACTTAGGCAGAAACTGAGTCAATACATAAACTGTCGAAAACACTAAGCTATTGTCTGACATTAAAGACAGTCATAGACCCAGTGACGCTATGCACAACCCTCCCTAGCCACTTAAGGTCTCTCAACAGACTCTTGTTTCACTTCTTACGGAGATTACACGCATTTCTATTGACTTTCTCACTCCGAGTTAGTTGATATTGAAAAGGTGGCAGTCTGCTCCAGCCTCCAATCACTAAAACCAAAGTGTACTATTGAGTCTAGAGCCAAAAGAGATCATCCATAAATCTCATTAGGACACTTGTCAAATTATGCTTGCTATGTCACACAATGTGAATAACAAGATATATATTAAGAAGTCCTACGCATTATCCTTGTGATTTTGGCAGAACATCCGAGTGATATTTAAATATTCACAATGAAGATGAAAATCCTACTTGAGCCAACATCAAACAAGCTCATGGTAGATGATTTGTGCGATTCTATATGAGTCAAACTTGTGACAACTGGAAAGAAACGATGGTGCGATTCTATAAGAATCAAACTTGTTCTAGATATGAATTGATGATTGATGATGAATTTTTTTTAAATGATTAACAGTCTCGATGTGTCACAAAACCACTTTAGCAAGTGACACGTCGATTGATTTTTAAATCGAATTTTCTTTTCAATCGGTGAGACTTCGTCTTGCTGGTTTACTCATGCCGTGTTGTTTGCTTTGAGATACTCTGGTAATGAGAACTGCTAGTGCAGCTGCGAAACCTTCTCAAGGAGATTCCTTGGAATTCTACCTGATCACAGGCAGTACTTATATTGATCAACGGGGAACCGTGGTTATTACAACCGTATTCGACGAAGTGACAAAGACACTCTCGTTCATAACTGTTAATTATCACTAACCTAAACCTGCAGGTACTCCCGACGATTGGTGCAGCTGATTTCTGACGAGTCATGATTCATAGACACATGCTCATACCCGACCGACAAATATAAAGACGTCATTAAAGCTCAAGTATATGTTTTAAGACTTTCGCTACTCTGATACCGACGTCTTTCCTTGAAGTGACAAAAATTAAGTTCAATAATTTCAGAGAAGTATATTTGTCAACTCTGATACCGAACATCTTTCTCAAAGTGACGAAGTGTTATAGTTAAAGAACCTCAAGAAAGATGAACTATTAAAGCTTTTCAAGATAACATATCAAGAAAGGTATGAGCATGTTGGTCCAAAAGTCACAAGTTCACAAGATGGCAAAGTTTACAAGATGGCCAAATGAGATTATGCTTGGTTGATGATCTCAAGGTGTTCAAGATTACATTTTCACATTCAAGTCAAGATAAAGGAACAAGCTCAAACCTAAAGTCAATGATCACTACATCAAATCACAAGTTAAAGATTGAAGTTAAACAAGCATAGTATGCTAGGTTTATGTTTTTGTAAAATGGAGTGACCTTCCTTAGGGGGAGATTGCTAGGAATACGAAAATCCTAGGAAAGTATCGGTCACTCCATAGATAACTGTCGTTACCTCGTTTAGTTGTTTTTGGAACCTTAATAGGCTAAGATAGGAAAAGCCCATGGAAATCCCATGTAAGCCCATCCATGGCCGGCCTCATTAGGGTATTTATACACCTCTCCATGCCTTGGAGATGTGGTTGGTTGTTCATTTTTCACACATTAATACAAGTTCTCTTATATGTTTACTTTCTCTCTCTAAGTGTTCATCCAACCCTTTCTCTCACTAAAACAACCTCTTTCCCTCTCTTCAAGTATGTTATTAGATTAGTATACAAGTTTAAAGTAATCTAAGGCTGTCATAACTAGCTACTGTCCATCCAAGGTCCAAGAGTCTGGGTTTGAAAACCTGATCTTCAATAATGGGCTACTAGCTCTATTCTTCATATTTGTTGAGATGGCTTGGTGCAATAATAGGCTACTAGCTCCATATTTTTTAACTTAATTTGCACCATATTTACATTTTTGAGCACATGGGTAGATTTTTAGTTGCACCCTCTTTTCTTTATTTTCTTTCTTTTTAAACATGTAAATGCTACATGAGTTTATATCTTTTTATTATTTCCCCTGCAACATTTGATATTATACGCACATCCCCTTACTCGAGATGAACAATGTCGAAAGTGATGACATAGGGGGGTCGTTATAGATCATAACTGATTGGTTTTCTACGAACGCATAAAATTCTTGTTTTGATTCCCCCGAACCATGGACTTAAATAGCCAGAGATTTCAACACAAAGAAAACAAAGACTACAGGGTAGGCTAAGGCGAAATGGTGTAGCAAAACATATAGGGTTTAAACAGGATTGGCTTGACAAAGTGATCTAGGGGTATCTTACACTAGTAGTGAGCGCAAATAGGGTTTTACACGGGGAGGTCGACAAGTCAGTGTGACAAGCCGATAAACACACACACATATAGGCTTTTTGGGTGATTTTCTAAAATGTTGCCTTTTTGAACAGTCTATTCCAACTAACCAATTAGGTCTTAACAAGATGTACAGGCTAAGTTTTAAAGTCTACAATACTACCGGCACTCTCATGTATTTGGTGGATTTTATGTATAATGGATGAAAACGGAATATTAGGATTAATCTCACCAAATTAATTATAGGATAATAATGTGCTCGGCAAAGATTTATTCTAGTTTAGTAAGAAAAACATGTCAAAATTTTAAAATTGGCACCATTTTTCAAAGAAAACTAGGAAATCGAAGACAAATTTAGGTCAAGTGGTAATTCTACTCCCATCCCCCTACTTGGTTTATATAATATCCCTATTGTAAAATTAAGGAAATTAAATATTGAAATAAGAGTAGAATTATAACAAAAGACTCCCCTGAGTGTTGTTCTCTTCTCCGAGTGATAATTGCAAGAGTTGACTTCTTGCAAAGTGTCTATAAAACAACCTCATTTCCCCTGAAATCACTAGACAACAAAGAGCATTAAACGTTCATGGATAAATATACACTACAATCTAACTCACTTTCGTAGAAATCACAGTTGCATTTAGCATATGCAACAAGCTTTTTAAACCACTTGGTGTCCCAAGTGGACGTGTGAAGTCTCGTGAGGTTTTCCAGGGAACACACCCACAAAGTTCATTTACTTGTACACGGTTTTTGAAAAGGTTTCAAACTTATTTTAGTTTTTTAGAAAGGGCTTTACGGCGTAACCATGGGTTTTAAAATTTTAAAATTTTAAACAAAAAGGTTACGGCGTAAATAATGCAGGACATTAGGTCGTAATGATATCTATTACGGCGTAACCTTTGTGGTTACGCCTATACAGAACCTTTATACCATATGAAAACGAGTCGAGGAGACCTCGAATTCCATTTCTTCATAGAGAGAACCTGCAAAACAAAGTGAGAAACCAACAAAAACCAACTAATATGCAGAAAATGAAAGACGGGTTATCTCCCGACAAGCACTTTTGTTTATTACCGAGTCTTTAAGTTAGACTCAAGACGTTCTACGTCTGTCTGTGGATCCTTCTTCCACTGTCCACTTCCTTACGGATCATATCCCTAAATCTTGACCCGTTTTCTCTTCCCATTGGCAAGGCATCCATCAATTCTTTAGTAACACAAATGAAACTTTGGCCAGTGTCAAACAAGTATCTTTTTACTTCAAAAGTTTCTATGTGAACCATTGGTGGGTCATACTCTTCTATGTTGATTCTAAGTTTTCGCCTTTGCTCCTCTTCTAATTTTTGATCATGTCACAAATAAGTATTATCCCCTTGTACTTTCCTATAATTTTCCCATATATCATCTAGCATATGTCCTTTCTTTCCTATTCCTAATTCATATTCATCTGCTAACTGGTCTATTTCTAGATCGAACATCCACTTATAGTCGTCAAAACTTCTTTCTCGCGGGTCTTTCACTATATCTTCTTGAAAACAATCGATTAGCCATATTTTGAGTAGGGATTCTTTCACTGGTTAACTTACGTTTGTGTGTCCTACCTTTGTCAATAACCAATCCTTGAAAGGGTAGTCCTTGGGTCTAAGATTAAGATTCTCTTGGTCTTTGGTATACCTTGAAGTAGGAATGTTTGGATTGTTGATACACCATTCTTTAAACCTCTCATCTCAAATCAATCCTTTCTCTTGGTTTTCTCTGTATTTGACTAACAGGAATTCAGGAAATGATAAACCGGCACCGTTTATTCTCTTTCTATCATCATCATAGTAACAGTACCATTTTTTAAGATCTCCTCCTTTATTCATTTCATATATCTCATGGCCTCCATTACACTCTTTTATGTTTGGGTCACATGTCGGCCAAAATTTGTGTTCGCCTTCCAGAATTTGTTTAACCGGTTTACAAAAGTGCGTGCTAGGAGGTTTATATCAAATTTAAGTTTTCTTGGCTTCTTACGACTTCGTTATTGCTCTTGATTACAAGAATTGTTCTTATTATGCACGTCGTTGGTTTCCTCAACCCTAGATGATGCATCTGAGGGAGTATTAGAGGTTGCGTTTATCATATAAATCTCCCCTATGGGGTTTGTGAAATTATGAATTTTTTTGTCCATATCGAAGGTAACTCTGTCACCTCCAATTCCTAAGGATTTATTTTATTAAAGACATCTATTTCGGCATGAACGGTTGCTAGAAATGGTCTCCTAAGAATCATGGTTTCATTACATGTGTTTAACATATTCATAACCACAAAATCTGATGGGAATAAAAATTTATCGATCTTGACTAGGATGTTCTCGACTACTCCGATAGGAGACCTTTTTGTCAAATCTGCCATTTCAACGAGCATGTCAGTCTTCTTAAGTCGAGCTAATTTTAGGTGTTCGAAAATGGACTTGTGTATGACATTAACGCTGGCGCCTAAATCTGCCATATCATAAAAATTTAAACTTCCAATAATGCAAGGAAGGGTAAAATTCCCAGGGTTTAACTCTTTTGGTGGTCTTTGACATGGTAGAATTTTTGGAGACACATCGTTTGTTTGGACAATTTGAGTGCATTTGTTAGAAGCAATTGATATCTCATGCCTTTCATTATTGAGGGATGTCTTTTCATCAGCGTATACCGCTTTACATTGGTCTAATGATGGACTATTTATTTCATTAGCAGCCTTGGTGTGAAATTCTTTTGTTAGCTGCTCGATTTGGGTCTCCAAATTTTTGAGAGAAGCGGCTTGGTTTCGAGTATTAATTTCGGCATTGTCCAAGAGTTTCTTTACCCATTCTTCCATCTCGATCCTTCTTCGCGTTGATTCCTCCAGGTGTTTGTTCATAAGCTCCTCTAAGTTTGGCCTCTTTTCTCCAATTGGTGGGCGATCGTCCATGCGTGTGTAGTATCCAGGTGGGCCTACATGATACTTAGCTCCATTACTGAAAGGTGAAGGCCGTTCGAACTCACCATATTTAGCCTCCTCGATGCTTTTTTACTTCCTCCTTGAGAGGGAAGTCTTTGTCAAGATGAGCTCCTTTGCAGTTTTGGCATCCTACTTGAATAGCGTGAACATTCTTGGTATATGCTTAATTACACATACCATTTTCCATCAAAAAACGGACTTAAATGACTAAAAACGTACCAAATTACTACTAGCTTTCTATTATTTTTTACTGGATGACCCTATCCTGCCCTATCATGCCACTTTTGGGAGTGGTCGGCCATAGTCTGAATTGCCGTTAATGCTTGAACAGGTGTCATGCCAGGAATTAGCCCCTATGAGTCAAACAATTGGCGGTTCAAGGCCTCAAGACCGTTATAGAAGATGTTTACCTTCTGATGGTTATTGATGTCATGGGTGGGACATTTATATAGAAGGTCATTATACCGTTCCCAAGCTTGGTATAATGTTTCGTCTCCTTCCTGCTTGAAGTTGCTGATTTCTTCAAGCTGCTTGGCAGTCTTTGATGGTGGACATTACCTTTGGATAAAGGCTTTCTTAAGGAGATCCCAGGAATCGACGGTTCCTGGAGGAAGTTTGTCCACCCATCTCTTAGCGGCTCCAGTTAGAGTAATGGGGAAGATGCACAACATGACCGCATCATGTGATACTCCGGGAATGTTGAATAAGCTGACGATATCTAAAACTCGCTCTACATGCTCATGGGCGTCGTCGTTCTTGTTTCTCGAAAAGGTGACCTCCCTTAATTCCTGCATGAATTGACTTTTTATTTTAAAGTTCACATTGCCTCCTATTTCTGGTTTAACTACGCTCGGTGCCTGGTTTCCTCGAGTCAATGCTAGATATTGCTCCATAGTGAGGTTATCGATTTCCCCCTAGCCATTATGAATATCGAAATGGTTAGTAATAAGAAATCAAATTAAAACTAATTTTATCTCCCCAACAACGACGCCAAATACTTGATGCGTAAATTGTTTTGAATAATATTTTACCAAGTTTTAAATTTATAAAACTTATTTACCGATACACGTACTAACGGGCAGAGAACCCGATTGTATGTAGTGCAGTAGTTTGGTAAATCCGAGGTCGTCCCAAGAGCTAAGGTTAAATAGTTTAATTTGATTATTGTTACGATTTGAAAATGGTTTTAAGTTGATTTTAAGAATTATGGAAAAGTAAATACAATAAAGTAAATAGATAAAAGAATTCAGTGAGAAAGGCGTGCTAACCTAACCATTTCACTACCAATGATACGATTACAATTTCCTGTGCAATGTTCAATTATAAGTTCTATTAGTGGTTCTAATGTCGACAAACCCAAATTTTCATTTAAGGTTTGTCCTATACTTACTCTGCGATCCCACATTCCCCTACGATCACACGAGCAGGGCATCCAAGCTTGCAGTGGTTAAATTCCAACTACCCTTAAGACCAATCTATAATCTAAACCGATTATTAACCCTCTCTAAAAGAGTTCCCATACTTTTTAAGTATTTAATGTGACAAAGGCGGTAATCTGATTAATTCCTACACTAGGGATAGATGTCAAGCTACCCTAGTACCCACTAATCCTAAGTTTAACATGGTAAGTCTAATATCAGGATTAACAAGATCTAAGCCACCCTCTATACTACCAAAACATAAGGATCAATGAAAGGCTATAAGGATATCCAACAGAACCATAATTGAGCAGGAAATCATAATTATAACCATAGTAGATACATGGTTAGGCTAGCACTAGGAGTGCTTAGCCGCTCATGGTAACAACAATGCAAGAATTAATGAATAAAAACATAGATTGAATCATCATAATTCTTACAAAGGATGAAATGAATGATTAAATACAATAGTTGTGCAAAGTGACTTCTCCCTTGGACCTTCTGTTGAAATGCTTCAAACCTTGGGGGTGTGGTTCACCCCTTAGAACTGTGTGTAAAGTGGTGGAAGTGAGTGATGCTGAATGAGCCGGAGAAGGGCTCTATTTATAGGCTTTGAAATGTTTACGGCGTAACCTTTGTGATATGTTACACCGTAATCTTGCTACGCAAGCCTCCAATCTTCTAGGCATTAAATGATGTTACGGCGTAACCTTGTCGCATATGTTACGCCGTAATGCTGACTCAGATAAATCATCTCTTATAAATTTGAATGTTGCGGCGTAAAGTAGGAGAGGTTTTATGCCATAAAGGGTGTAATGACTTATTTCTTTGTTAGAGTATGTTACGGCGTAATCCTTCGGGGATGTTACGCCGTAAACTGCCTTGGACACTCCTCTTTAGTGCATTCCATGTCCAAGTCCCATGTCTTTTGCTAAAATGCTCGCTTGGTCCCTAAAAACTAATAACAAACAATTAAGTAACATTTTCAGGCATTTATAACATGTTTATAAGCATTTTCAAAGGGATTTTGATATTAAAATGTATTAACTATTTGATGTTATCATTACCCGAATCCACCCGAACACGTACACAACACCCACACATCTGTGCCAACTGTATTTTTGCAGCAGACCAAAGACGCAAAGGCAAATGCAAGCCGGCACAATACGCATTAACCACATAGGCAGCTTAAGACAAGTGCAATACCCGTGCGTTGCCCGGGTACGCCTTTTATCTGATGACGCTTTTATAAGTTAGGAAGCATTTGTATATGAAAAGTTAAAAAGATAGATGATATAACAAATCAATGTCGTACGATAAACAACATGCATTGTACATCAATACTCAATATAAAAACATCACACGTTAAAATTTATAATTTGAACCAATGTTTGTAAATATGTAATATGTTTCAGAGTTAAAACATATATTTGTGTTACTCCATTAACATTCATAAAACTTAAACTCCGAATTACGTATGTAATGTAAAGAACATATATTAAATTTCATTGATTCGACTAATATTTCCTAGCAACAGAAAGTTCACATTATAAGAGAAAATGAAGATGTTTTAGTTTATTTGTATCATCATCTTTTTTCTGTTTAGCATGAATTGACATATATAACGTTTATATCTATACAGGCTTGGTTCTGGCCCAAAATCATTCGGCCCAATGGGTCACTATTTTTTTGCACAACCTTTAATAGTCCCTAAGTTTATCAGCCAGTTGTAAAGTTAGGCCTTAATGACTAACTTTGCAACGGAACGCTAACCCAAGGACTGTTTTCGTTAAAATTTTGAGAAAAAATTTACGAAAATTGTCCTTGGGGTTATCAGTTTTTTGCAAAGGTAGTCTTAAATGACTAACTTACTATACAAAAATAGTCTTTGGGTTATGGTTTCGTTACAACATTACTCATTTAAAACGACACAGTACACAAACACCCCGTCGTAGAGCGCGGGTTCGCAAACCACGTTAGCTGCATATTGAGGGGCCAAAAGTATAACCTTGTAGGCCATATATATAAGGGCATGCTGGTGTTTTGATTGAGATATCTGTAGGCTAACATATAATCTATTAGTACACCAAATACACGTGCCTTGCTCGAGATAAACATATTATTTTAGTTATATTTCTTACGGTTAACCATAATTATGATTATACAATATAGTTATTCTTTTTTTATTATGTGAGTATGAGTTAACACTACAATATAACATCTATGTAAATTTAGAGCGCCTACATGTTCTTCACGTTACAAAAATGTATATGTAAAAGTTGGAAATAAACTAAGGATGATATGTTAATATGATAAATACAACCACTTGAAGTAAATAAGTAATCAATAAAATCAAAATTGTAAATATATACAATTAGAGGGAAAGCTTAGAATATTTTATTATTAAAAATATTATAAAAAATTCGTCCGGTTTTTTTATTATTGGAATTTACTCGAGTTTGACCCATTTGTCTCACAAAACCTTGACCCGTCCAAACCCGGTGTATTATAAAATTATAAAAACTATGCATTAATGTCCACGTATACCATACGTGTCTCTTTCTCTTTGTTAACAAAAAAACACACACACCAAACATAGGCACCATCTATCTCTCTCTCGAGATGTTTCTCAGATCCATCTTGTCCATTCCATACCTCAAATATCATCAAACCCACAGTTTAATTTACTTTTCTTCACACACAGACCAATTTACTAACATCAACACGCACGAAAAACACATCACTATGTGGTTTCGTTATGTGGTTTTGTTGGTTTCTTGGTGTTCATTATGTGATGAGGCAATTGTGAAAGAAAGGTAAAATTAGGGTTACTTTTTAATTTAGGGTTTTTGTTGATTTTTTTTGTTTTTAGATAAGGGTTATGTTTTAATCTTAGGGGTTTATAGGGGGGTTTGGATTGGCTTATTTTAATTTCTACATGAAATTCTTTTCACTATAATTTAGTTTTTCTTTGTTTTTTTGTGTTCATGGTTGCAGGTCGTGTCAAGGCGAATGATACAGATTCTTTGTGTATGAATGAAATGAGTAAGTATCTTAACTTTTGCACAAGTTGTTTAGGCTTTCCGTTTGCATTAGCTGGGTTTTTTTTCCAAATAAATTGTGTAAATTCGATGTTGTGATTTTTTTGCCGCTATTTTGTGGTTGTTGTTTGTCTTTATGAGATTGCTTAATTTCCTGCTTATAGCCTGCATAAAATTTATTAGTTGCTGTTTGGATTTCTAAAGGGCTTCTAATTTTGTATCAAGTGCAAAAAATGTTAATTAAGAAATTTAAAGGGTCATCTTAGTTTGCATCATAGTCTTACTTTAATGATACCTTTTTATGTTGGTATTCCTTTCTCATATCACACACTTCCTTTAAATGCTTAATCCTTAAAACCAAGTATTGACGTAGCAATGCATGCACACGTCTTTCATATCCATTATCACCACACGTGAACAAATAGAATACTTAACACCAAATTCAAACACACTCAAAATGAGATGCCCATACACCTCAAAATGATATCAAGCACATAATTAACTCACTTAGCCTACATAAATTCACATAGCACAACACTTACACACATAAAAATGAACTCTTAGCCATTTCTAAAGGTTTAAACTAACATGCTCAAATCACGGTTGTCACATCTTCGTTGCCGCCATCCATGGCATGCGGCGATAAGACGGCTGCGTGATGATGGTGATAATGAGAGGTGTATGAGAGAGTGAGAGAGATTGAATAGTAATTTTTTAAGCCACCAATTTCGTGTTTGTTTAATCTGAGTTGAATGAGTAATTGTTACAAGCAATAAAGATCGGTTAGATCTGTTTTTAGAGACAGAGAACAAAAGATTGAGAGAGGTGTGTGTTGAAAGAAGAAGAAACACGTATGCGGTATTCAACACACATGTCTTGGGCGGGTGAGTGCTAATGTGATTCTCTTTTTTTGCAGAGGAATATAATGTTTGGAGAAGTAGTTGCAATTATAGTTGCTGCATTTCATTCTGAAAATCGCTGAAAGCCAAAACTCAGGAAAAGCGACGAGTGTGCAGAGTGAGTAAATTACAAGGACTAAATTACAAGGATCCTCTCGGAATGTATGGTAAGAATATGTGTTACTTAGATGTAAGCCTGAGAATCAATGTTGATAAAGATGAAGGTCGGTGTTTTAAACGTGTTTTTGTTTGCTGATGAACCTTGATGGTCTTCATATATGTTCCTTAGTTATTTATTTGGCCGTTTCTGTGATTTTTCAGAGGAAACGCTTAAGAATATCATAGTCGGGAGGGCAGCAAGATGTTCTAGAATGGTTGAAAGGGCTGACCAACTTACGATAGATTGATAAGGATCTTTTGAAGCGGTATAAACATAGATACAAGGCCTGCACCGATCTGGTGCTCCGTATCGAGTATGTGTTCAAACTGTTATTTTCCCTATTCCTATCAACTTCACGGTATCCTTCATTTTTTTATTTTCTCAACAAAAAACTCTTGTTCTCTTAACTCCGGATCAGATAAACAAATGTCTAAACATTGAAATTTCTATTTTAGCAACCATTTAGTTAACTACAATTTGTAAAAAGTAGCTGAGGTCACATGGTAGGTTTTTTATTTGGGTTTAAACGAGTAGGGCTGAGCAATAAATACTTTCATGGTATATGTGTTTAAAATAAAAATGTGGGGGCTGATATTTCCCTACTTGCAGATTGTTCGATTTGTATCAGTGACGATAGGTGCGGGGTATGCATTTCTATGTTTCTTATTTGTCATACGAGTCTCGCGTGATGGCTGATCATTTTCTTTATATAAGGATAACGTGTAAGTTGTTCAGATTGTTGTTTTGATGCATTTATACTGTTTATTTAGTTTAAATAACAGGGTGTTTAGAATTGATATTTTCACTTATGTGTGCAAACACTTTAGGAAATGGTGTTTGGATTTGCTTACATAAATTTGTAACCCAATATTGATGGATTAGAAATTTAAGTAACCAAATCCAAACACTATTGCTTCTTCTTATATATGAGCAGAAAAAACAAGTGATCTCATACAATAGCGAAATAAGCCAAAAATGTACAATAGATGGTATTTTGAGCGAGTGTTGACTCAAAAAAAGATAGCTGTTCGGGATTGCTTATTCAAATATTTTTGTGATTTTTTAAAGGCGCAAAAAGTAGATTTGAATTTTTAATAAAACTGTTTCTTTGCTGAATTTACTCTAAAGTGAACACTTATAAATGAGCAATCCTGAACAGACCCTAATGTGATACATTGTGATTGAAATAATATTTGACAAAAAATTGAAATTATTTTGATCAACATAGCGATTTATTTGGTTGTTTGTGTAATGCAGAATCTGTCATCATTTTGTACTGTCGAAAGGGGTGTTTTGGACCCTGACGTACTGCTGCAGCAAAATGCGTTTGGCTGCAGCAACATACTTGAAACAGAGTACTGCTGAACCATATATACATAGAAGAGTTGTTAAGAATTTAGAAGAAGGGAAGGGTCGTCGTCATTGCAGCCGGAACCGGAAATCCCTATCTCACAATAGACGTTGCTACTGCTATTCGCTGTGCAGAGACTATGATTCAGTTTCTTTAAATAAGCCGATAACATGAGATTCGGAAATCACTAACTTTTGTTCCTAATATTGAAGTTCGCAACAGAGTAGTAGTCATTGCTTTTGTTAAAGTTATTTTTACATTATTGTTAAGCAAAAGCTTTTAGAAATCAGAACTTAGTTTGCATACATATATGTAAAATAGTTCGTCCTGAGAACAATAAAGGGATGTTTGCTGCGCGGTTTGATTATCTAATTTTATTTAGGGTTATGCTAATGACAGCCGACAAAACCCTTTTATGATCCTTCAATAATCAGAATATAAATATGTTGCAACTCGACTCATGTAGCCATGTACAGTAATACGTAAAAGCATATCCAAACACCCCAAAAGGCCAAATAGCATTATTTATTTTTTTATAATCTGATATGGGTTATTTGAACTCAGTTTATATGATGATTCTTAATTTGGTTAATTGATATGTGTAAAATACACATATCCGTTTATACCTAAAATAGCCCAATTAGACCCAAAACAGACTTAAAATGGCAAAAATATACTTGTTTTTGTGTTTTGTGTGTGCAGGTACGGATATATCAAAAATCACAAGAAAACAGTCAAAAACGGGCAAACACGGACACGGGAATCAGAAGAGTATAAGAGAAGCCAAAGATTCAAAGCCAAAGCCAGAAAAAGTCAACCTCCAGTCAAATTGGTCAAACCCTGGTCAACAGAAGTCAACCTACAAAAGGACAAAACCCCCAAAGTACCATTTCAGTCCCTCAAGTTTTCAAAAGATTACACAATTTATCCCTAAGCTTAAATGGGCCAAAACCCCTTAAAAAACTCACCCGGATCTAAAGCCCAAAACAAAAGTCCAATACCCTAACCCATTTCCCATCACTAAAAGTCTAGGGACCTTTCTTGCATAAAATGAAAGATGTAGGGCACCTTGGTTTCACTTGACTTAAATTTCATAAAACCACAGGGATTAAAGCTGCCAATAACCCAAACTTATCCCATTTACCCACCCTCAGTCAAAAATACGCGCCAAAACTTGTTAACACTATTCATCATCTCCCTCATTTAACCTAGGGGTAAAACCATGGGGCAAATCCCAATTGAAGGTTCAAAAGAGTAATTTAGGGGCCAAAGCTCAAAGTGGCAGGGTTATTTCATCATCAAGCCTTCTTATTGGTCAAGCCCATTAAGTACGGATCAAGGCTAAGGCAAAGAAGCACAAGGGATAGATGGATTTACACTGGATATACTCTCAAAAGAAACACAAGTGTCACATCACGGATTGCCACGCTGGCAATCCGTGTGTGCACAAACTTGATCCAACGAACTACAATGAAGATCCAATCATTAGGAGGAATGAATGGCAGAGATCAATGAGAGCGTGTGAAGGGAGCTCAGGCCTAGAAGCTTCATCAAAGTGCTATAAATAGCACACCTCACACACATACACACATATATCTTCTTTTTTCTTGTAATTTTTCCTTTAAGTAAAAAAGTTAGCTTATTAAGTTTTTAGTTCAATTGTAATTTTCATATTTCAATCTCTTGTAATCCGTTTTGATCATTAATAAAAGTTCACTTTAGTTTACATTACTTTGTTTTACATACATAAGCTCTCAATTTCTCAATTAAGCTCTAGTTTGATTGATAAGCTCTTAATAAGCTCAGCAGCTCTCATGAGTCTATAAGCTCATGATTTGAGCTTAATTCAATCCTAATCATACCTAAATATCTAAAATTAGTTTAACTAATACCTTACCTTGACTTGTGGACTATTAAGCTAAATGGAAGGGGAGCTAGCCTTGGAAGAGCTCCCAAGGACTTCACTGGCTTATCCCTGATAAGCCAGAGCAGTAGATAAGCTCTAAGAGCCTCTTTTACCTTTGTTTAGCTAAGGTGCAATGTAAGTTTCCATTTAAATCTTTTGTCCTTAAATTATAGTTTATAAAACTGCTTAGTAGATTATTAGTTTTGGTTAATTGCTTCTTAGTTGTTTAATTTAGCTTGTTTGAGTTTCATTATGCTTAATAGTCATGTCATTTTATCTGTTTTTAGTTTGAGTATCATAATTCTTAGTTTGTTTAATAATCTGTCATAAGAGTCATAAAAATCTAAAAATACATTTAGAGTAGTGTAGATCTTAAGTTTAGAATTTAGCTTAACCAGTTGTTAATTTTATGTTTATTAGGGTCATTTTAAGCTAAATAACATCTAGAACTTAAGATTAGTATGTTAGATCTTAATTTCATAAGCTATTTTAAAATCTGTCATAGGTTAATGAGTGTTTGGATTTAGCTAGTTTGACCTTTAAAAGTCAAAATGACTTGTGCAATTTGTGTGGGTTAGTTTTGTTATCAGTTTAGACTAGTAGTAATTCAGTTTTTAGAAGTTGGTTTTTATTTAATAAAAAGTTATGGCTTAACTTTGGTGTTTTAGCACCAGGGTAAAATTTTCTTTTATCTCTGCTTGTTAATTTTTTTACCAAAGCCATCCTAGGCTTGGTTCTTGCTTGCTTTGAGTTTAAAGTCACTCAATAAGAGTGTGTAGTGCAGGATAGTTCATTAAGGACACCTGCACATTTGTGCTTTGGCCTTTGCCAATTGCACTAGCAGTGGTAACAAAGTTACCACTGCTGTTACTTTTGGTTTCAATTTTAGGTTAGTAAATATAGGTCTTAGGATTTAAAATTTAGTTTACTTATAGAATAGTTATAGCTTAATGTAATTTAGGACTTGCTTATTGTTTTCCAGCTTATTTGTTAGGTTATTTTTAGCATTAAAAAAGTTCATAAACAGCCAAAAGCCAAAAACAGTAGTGATAGATTTTTAGCTTTTAAATTTTGATTTCCAGCTTATAGGTTTAGGTTTTTAGGTTGATATAGCTAATTCATAAGTTGTAGGATTAGTCCTCATAAGCTCAACCTTAGTTTTAGCTTTTTGAGCTTTTTAGCTTAAGAGAAATTTGTGCTTTTGATGCTTAATCATGAGTTTGCTACTTTGTTTGCTAAATTCAGTTAGTTTAAAATGTTTCTAGCTCA
>BQNB010116288.1:4117-21389 GCA_026074375.1 Tanacetum coccineum
CGAGTTGGGAACCAACAAGTTCAACGGAAGTTATTATGATAATACCTCAATTGAGAATATTATATTTTGGTATTTTACCAATTCGTGAATTTTATTTCTTTTTTTATGGACAATGTTTTTATATTTTTTGTTTTTCCTTTGTTTTTATATGATAATTATACTAATAAAAGAAAAAAAAATATTTTTGTACCTTTTATATTTTTATAGAAGAAAATATTCACAGATTCAAACACAAATTGTCAAACGTAACGATAATCGTTTTCACAGCCTCCCCGGCAACGGCGCCAAAAATTGATTCGTCAATAATATATATATATATAGTAGCGATAACCCAATGTGCCCACTATCATGAACTATAAACACTTAGAGGGTGAGCGCGAATATTATAAATAGATCTATTTGGGGGTGACACCCCCGTTCGGGTGATTAGCTATCACTGCTGTCGAAACTACCAAGCCAACGAACGTATACCATGTCGGATTTGGGATATTCTGGGTTAGAACATCATCATGGGCAATGTAGGCAATTTATATTGCAATTCATTTATGTCGAGCTTCAGTGTCATGAGCTTAGGGAAACGTAATTACATTTTTATGATGGTTACATTTAATGTATTATCATAGGGGAATCTTGGGGTCCTACACTTATATAATTCACAAACCTATGAATTCACCAACATTATTGTTGACGTTTTAAAGCATGTTTTTCTCAGGAGGTCAATAAGGCACGAAGTGCAAGGAATACATTGGTGGTCGTTATTTTGGAAGGCATTTGCATTAAAGATTTGGTTGCATTACATTTTGGATAAGCATTTGTTATGAACTAGAATCTTTGTATAATTTAACAATGAATAAGTAACGCTTCGGGCTTTTGTATCAAACATTTTGCTAAATCCAATGTATCAGTTTTAAACGACACTTTTAAAAGTCGTTCTTATATATCTTGTGCTGTTGATCTATGAAGTAACGCTCCCAAACCCATATTCCGCTGAGACCCATTTTGGGGGTGTTACAGATTGGTAATCAGAGCCAAGGTTATAGAGAACCAGGTCAAATGTTTTGCTGGACTATAACCGTTTTCAAACATTGCATTCATACAAAGGGGTTTTCACGGGACACATATACAGTAGTTGTTTGCATTAGTTGGTCATGCTAGATGCTTACATGATTAATATACGTGTTTATATTATAGTACATATATTACTACTGGTTTTATATAATATACTTATATAAGTTTAATTTTGCTTGTTATAGCAGTCATGTCGCGTTTATGATTTTATGAAATCTAACGGGTATTATATTTTCTTGTAATTGAAGAAAATGGAACCAAAGAAAAGGACCACAAGGTTAAACCCAGAAACAACACCGGCTGCAACAGCCGCCACCACTACCACTATCACTAATGCCCAACTTCAGGCAATGATTGACCAAGGCGTTGATGCCGCTTTGGCAACACGTGATGCTAACAGAAGCACGAATGGCGAAGACAGCCATAATTCGGGAACAGGTATCAGAAGGACTGAACGCGTTGCTCGAGAGTGCACTTACCAAGACTTCATGAAGTGCCAACCCTTATTTTTCAAATGCACTGAAGGAGTTGTCAAATTAACCCAGTGGTTTGAACGGATGGAAACTGTGTTTCGCATAAGCAATTGCACTGTAGAAAACCAAATCAAGTTTTCCACATGTACTCTTCTTGGAGTTGCTCTAACGTGGTGGAACTCACACGTTAGGGGATGTTGGTACACGACGTTGCCATATGCAATGGACTTGACTGACCTAAAAATGGAAGATGACAGATAAGGAATGACTGAGGAGCGAGATTAAGAAAACTCAAGGTTGAGTTGTAAATTTGAAAGTAAAAAGGTACTAATGTTCTAGGCTACCAATCAAACGTTTCCAGGAACTCAGCATTGCTGTGTGTCAGGATTTTTCTGAGGAGTCTGGGTAGATTGAGAAAATATGTCGTGTGGTTGACCCGGATATGATTCACGGAAGTGTTATGGCATCAAGCCGAAAAAACAATGCAGGATTGCTTATTGAAATGGAAAAAACTAACTGATGGACACAAAAAAAGATCAGCACTATTGTGAACGTCAAGTAAGAATAAGGAGGACACTTGACAACAACAACCAAGCTCAACAACAATCTCTGAAGAGACAAAATGTGGCTCAAGCTTACACCGCTGGGACTGGTGAAAGGAAGGAGTATGCTGGAACTCTTCCATTATGTAACAGGTGCAAGCTGCACCATGATGGGCCATGTACTATAAAGTGCGGGAATTGCAAGAAGATTTACCACATGACCCGGGATTGTTGAAATCCTGCTGCTGCTAGGAATCAAATAACCCTCACTTGCTATGAATGTGGGAATCCAGGGCACTACATGAGTGATTGCCCAGAGCTAAAGAACCAAAACCATGGAAACCAGGCTGAAGGTACTGGAGCACGTGGAATGGTGTATGCCTTTGGAGGAGGAGAAACCGAACAAGACATTAACAACATTGAGGATGAGATTGAAGCTTAAAAGAGAAAGTTGTCTCGCTTTGCCTAGTAAACCCTAAGTTGGAACTATCTTAAACTTTATCTCCTTAGGAGTTCTCATTGTATTTCTCTTAAATGTTCGTTGTACGAATGACTTTAAATTATCTATCAAATTATCGTATTATAAAATTTTCGTCAATATTAACTTAGATTCCTTATTTACTCTTGCAAACTACTCTCACGAATATCATGAAATCATAACGCCATTTTGACAAAAATGAGCAATGCATCGTTAGTCCTCAATTATACATGGCCTGATCAACTATGTATAATTCAGGAAAGTACCATGCCGTGCTGAGAGTAGTCACCTTAAAAACTTCTTGTCAAAAGACAATTTTCTATTTATATCAAGTTCTGCGTGCGTATTCATAAAATGTAATCATCGCGAGAAACCAAATTGACAATAATAATCACTAAGTAAACTCTTACACCCTTGTACTATATAAAGTCGACATCATTTTATACAAAAATCCTATGTCCAAAAGTCAAGACGCATCCCTAGTCACCCTAGGACGATCCACTAACAAGTTTACTTGCCATCAAGGAATATACCAATTCATCATTTTCGACGAATACGTAATACCATAGAGCTTGGTAGTTACGACACCACCATATGTATAAAGTCGTTATCACTCAAAGAAAGATGTTATAACTGACGCATTAAGCCAAAGGGAATGAAAAAGCCCACTAGAAGTCGAGCTTTGGTCGCAACAATAAATATTAAACCAACATCACAAATCCTGAACACTCAAGTTAAAGCAAACTAAAGGGGAATGCAAATGAGTTACTAAGCGTGGTAACGAAATATTCGAATGACATAAAATAAAAATAACAAATAGAATTATTGCCACAAAATCGTTTAGTATCTTAAAAAGATTAATAAGGGACATAAATGAAATACAAGCTTTATTACAACTTCCTTAGCAATAATATCTATTTCTTCCAAAGGAGATCCACACCGATTGCAAGAACGAAGAGGGGTACGAGAATTGCTAGAATAAAGGCTAGATACTAAAATCCTTCTTCGTATGGGAAGTAGGCAAGATAAATGCCGAGTGCTATCGCGGTCGCCATCGCCAAGAGCGTGATGATGTGCAACATTTTTGAGGATTGGATAAGAGAAAATGTAAGTAAAAGATAAAGTGTTATGTAGAGAAATGGAGGATAAAAATTTGGTATTTAAAAGGAGGGGGCTACTGTTCATAGCCGTTGGAGTTACTGTTCATATAAAAAAAGGTTTAATACCCACACCTCTTCATCAACACTATTTCGAAAGACAACTCGAACTGAATTGCGGGACGCAATTCTCTTAACATGGGGAGACTGTAACAACTCACATTTTCACACCTTTTTACTTCAATGAACATCCAATTATTTATTTTAAACTTTTACGTGTTCACTTTAATTTCCAACGATAAGTTAAATCGCGTAAGCTAAAAATTTTCGTTCAATGTAAACGGGCATCAAACAATTAAATGTTTATATCAAGCAAGTGTTAAGTAATTATTTTGAGAATAATTATTATCTTTACACATTTTATTTTTATCGGTTACGTAAAGTGTTTACGTTTCGCGATAAATTACGTTTAGGCATTCCCGGAACCACCAAAACTCTTCTACACTTCAACAAATACCCACTTTTATACCCAATACATAAAAATTACATAATATTATCATATATATCATGCATTGGCCGGATTTTAAGTGATAGACCAAGAAAATGTATCAAAAATCATCAACTTTCAATTGTACATACAATAACACATTAAGACCTATGTCTCCTTGACCAAGACTAACTTTCCTTGACCATGACCATCCATAAAACCCTCAATATTTTCCCTTGACTAGCCTAATTGAGATAAGAAAGAGTGTATACTAGATATAAACACACATCACTTTTCCTTAGCAAAAATCAAACAAAATCTCTCCCTTTTTCCTCCTATTAGCCCACAACTACAAACACCCCTTTTACAAAATCCATAGTTTGATTTTACAAGACCATACAAGCATTCATACATCATTCTTATGATAACCTAAGATGATTTGAAGAGTTGGTTAAAGGTTTGCAAGGTGTAAGCAAGTATTTACAAGATTAGGGTTTCTTTGGAAATCTAGGGTTTTAAAGGGTGCAAGCTTGGGTTTAAAGTCTAAACAAGGGTCTAGCACATATTTCTAATCATCATTATCCATCATAAGGTTATCTAAAATCCCTCATCATTTCATAATTATCATTTTGTGTATATATGTTCTATATAGCAAAAATCACCATTAAGATGCTTTTGAACATGTGAAATGAATTTCTACTTGTGGTTATGATTTCATACACTTTTCATATGATATGTGATTGGTAATATCATGGAATAATGGGATTATAAATATGGTAACATGTTTGTTAAAGTAGAAAAAGTGTGTATATAAACTAGTGATTAAAAGATTTCTTAAGAAAGTTTAAGATTGTTAAACCTTGTTAAGGACTGGTTATTTTTTGGACTCTTGGACACACATATGGACTATGACACTATATTATGTAAGACAAGTATATAATAAGTATTGGAAAACTTGTAAGTATTTTGTTTAGTTTGAAAAGTATATAAAACAAGTTTATATAATTAAGTATATAAAAGATATATAGGGGCTGTTTTGGTTCGAAATCCAAAGCATGGATTTTACATTTTATAAAAATAGTACACCTCATGACGATTCCAAAAAGGTAAGAAACTCGAAAAACGGATTAATAACGAAAAAGATACGATAAAAACACGATTATACGTAATAACGTTTTATTAAAATAATACTTTTATTAACTGCAACGTTATTAAATACTCTAAAACATAAAGTTCGTATTTTTCACAGATTGTACATATTTTTAGGATTTCAAAATGATAAGAATCGTAATTTTTCAATTAATAACGAAAGAGTTATTGAATTTCGTGAGTTTACGATATTTGACACTTTTTTTAAAATAATTTTTATAAAAAGTTATGTTCTGACAGAATCATTTATTTTGTAAACTCATAAATAATGAACTTTAATTACGAGAACTTGCTCAAAAGTAAATACTAAAAAACGGAGACTAAGCGAATAAAATACGGACGTTTACGACTAATTAAAGTTATAAAAATTAATTTATTAAAACTATGAACAGTAAAAATTCTGTTCATCAGGCTGACCCCACTTTAAAAATGTGATAATTTTAATAACGAGACGTGCTCGAAGGGAATCGCTAAAATCGGGATTAGAACGAATTAAGTTGTTGCATTTACGGGGTTTTCGACAATTAACTATTTATAAAAGTAAATATATAAAACGTCATGAACTGTTAAAAGTAAAGGGGGGTTATAAAATTTAAAATGTATTATTTTTATATATTCATCTAATCTGGAGACGTGACGTATGAAACGGAGGAATCGGGTCTAAAACGGTGAAAGTTATGCTAGTTTTTTCTAAAGCGATAATTATAAACGTTTTCACTTTGTAACACGATTTATATATTACAAATAGTTTGGTGATGAGCTTATAGATAGTAGCGATATTGTTATCGAGTGCATAGTACTTATACGAACCTATGTTTGATTGGTGCCTTCGGATTTAGTCGTGCTCGTTTTTCACTACTAGATTTTACTCATTCACTTCACTCAGAGGTGAGTTCATAGCACACGTTTACATGATTTGTTTTACAAGCTTTGGGGTGGAGAAACATGCTTTGTTTTACAATTGGACACAAGTAACTTTAAAATACTTACTGTTTTGGATATTACATACCATGCAATACTTACTGTTTTGGATATTGTATACCATGCAATACTTAGTGTTTTGGATATTATATACCATGCAATACTTACTATTTTGGATATTGTATACCATGCAATACTTACTGTTTTGGATATTGTATACCATGTAACACTTACTGTTTTGAATATTTTATTTTGCAATGCAATTACTTACTGTTTTGATTTTGTATGCCATTGCAAATACTTACTGTTTTGGTATTTTATTACCATGCCAATACACACTCTAAACATATTGCGTCCTACAATCAGACAATAATTCACCAAAATTATGTTGACCCAATTTAAAAGCATTCTTTCTAAGGAGATCACTAAGGTACAAGACAAGGGATACGTTGGTGGTCGTTATTTTGGAAGTCAATAGCATTAAAGATTTGGTTGCATTACATTTTGGAGGAACATTTATTATGAACTGGAGCATACTACTTACATTGAAACCGATATCTATTATAATCAAAACACCTACAATAATGTTTTTCAAATAATTATGGATCATAATGCAGGAAAAGCAAAACAAGAGTGGTTTGATGAACATGAGCTTATAGGAGATGACGATGATGGCATCAGTTATTTAGAAGACTACTTGATTCAAAAAGACCCTCATTACTATGCTATTAAATATGAAGAAAGATTAAGGAAAGCTGGTTGCATGTACACTTGGAATTCTTTACGTAAAACCGCCACATGCAATTCGAAAAGTTCGAGGTAGTTAAGTACTCATTCGGATCAACGGAGGAATATGTCATTATCAAAGAATATGAATATGACATTTGGGTCCGAACCAAAGAAAACGTATCTTAAGTCTACCATGATATTTTTTGCAAAAAGGTTGAAGGATGATCTGTGACATGTACCAAGTGAGCTAGAAACAAGCCTAACTTTAAAAACTTTTATGTAATACAACGTGTTTTTCAGGGAGACACCGAAATGTAATTTTTAATTAGTTATCGAGTCTGTCTTCCCAGGTAGCCGATACGGTGTATCCAAACTCTATGGATACGGCATATTGACCCCACCTGGACATCATCCATTTTATTTTTCTACACTTTTAAAAATTTACTGTCATACTTGTTAATACGGTGTATTCATAAATATGAATACAGCGTATTCGACCTTACACATACTTTGGATTTATTTTCTTACAAACACCCCACACCCATGATTTTTTTTCTTACAGGTCTCAATACGGCGTATCCTGCAACATGGATACGGTGTATCGACTTCCTATACAGATTTAATTTTCGTTTTTAGTTTTTATTTTAACCGACGGTTATTCGAGATAGAATTTCTTTTATTTTCTGAGCATTAATACAGGAACCTACTGAATGAGATGATGGATTTAGTGGTGTGGTTATTTCTAGAATTTTATGTCTGTTGTAGTCATGCTGGTATTCAGACGCATTTACAACACACATCCTTGCTCATATACGCAACATGAAGGATCATACCGAGCAGATCTCAAATGAGTTTTCTGTTCTAATTCTTTAATTTCTTGTTTTTCATGTTATATCTATACAACGTGGGTGTTATATATCTCGGGTGGGGGAGGAGAATTAGAACACTACTTGTCCTTATTTTCACATTAATATGCCTAATTTATGCTCAAATTAAAAAAATAGCATATTTTTGTGAATTATTAGTCATATGACCTGCATACATAACCTATAATTCCATATTGTGAGGATTTAGCCAATTTTGTTTCCTAATTTTTACCCAAATTCCATAAAAATATGAGTGTGCCGGTGGCTGTAGTAAACTTTAGAACTTGGCTTGGTATACTATTTGATACCACCATAATAAGTACTATTTTGATATAGATGGAGTGACCTTTCTAAACTGGTAAATTTTTTAAATTACACCAAAAAGCCTATACATATTGTGATATTAACTAACCGCATTGGTTAGTTAAACCCTGTATAAACCGTTTTGTTTACTCTTATCTTAAGAGTAAGATACCCCTAGAACACCTGGTGAGCCATTCATTTCATTTTCTTACACCACTGAATTTGTTTTGTTACACCCTTACATCTTAGCCTACCCTGTAGATTAAAACTTTTAATACGGTTTTAGTTGTTTGTGTGTAAAAGTATCTATTTCTGTGTTAGTGTGCGTATTTTCTATCTTTGGTTAGGTCGAGAAATTGCACAACGCAATGGGAATGTGAAAATAGTAGTTTTCTTTTATTTTTCGTGAATTTACTACTCTCACTAGTATGATCGGAAATAGAATCCAGATTTATCATGTTCATGAAGTGGTAAAATTTTACACCAAATTTCGTTTTTAGTTTATATAAAAAAGAAAATCACAAAAAGAGAAAAAAAATTGAGAGGTTTGTGATGATAATCAGTTCATAGTCTCTAACTATCGATTCCTATTATTATGATTGATCGATTTATATCGTTGCGTAATTACTCTAAACCAATGATGTAAAGTTATGTTGTATAATATTTTTAGTTGGTCGGATTATAAACCAACTATGTACTTTTTGTATCAAGTGTTACATATCGCCACTATTGTTGCATATTATATTATGGATGATTGGGAGTTGGCCGTTACGGGTGCGCCAACTAAGGCTTGTTTGTATTATCTATGATCAAGACATCTTTGAGTCTAATTCGTGTCTACCAATGAGTGAGCTTTCCTTGTTAAAAGGTGAGTTTAGTCTATGATTTTTGTCTCCCCCCCCCCACCCCCCCCCCCCCCCCCCCCCCCTCCCCCCCCCCACCCACCCCCCCCACTTTCCATGGCAATGGTTGGAAAATAATCTAGCAACAAAGTTCTTTTTTATTTGGATTTTTCTATTTTTTTGTTCTTTTTATTTTTCCACCAATTAAATGTTTTCTCATTCTTCTATCTAAACACTTTGATTTTAATCGCAATTGAGGGAAATGGGTAATCTACAAATGTCTTATTCATGGATTTTGACTGGTGTATGTGCGGTTTTGTCGCCCTCTGTTGTTTACTAACTATTGGTATAAAGATTACTAGCCTATTTATATAGCTTATTCGAGTTAAGGAGTAAGCAATCACAAATTTCCTGGTCATGGATTTGGGTGGGCATTTGTGGTTTTATGCCTTTCTAGAATACTGGTATTAATAGATATTAGAAAGAATGATTCAAAACCCTTATACATTATCATTTAACTCAATTTACCTTTTTAGACTTGTTACTTCTTAGCTTTAGTGGTTGAGATATGTATCCTTGCCAAGCTTATGATAGAATACTCGTCACGACCGAGCAATTGAGTGAATTACTTAAATGTTACCACATAGATTAGTTGAGTGATTTGAATGTTTTCATTTTCCTATTTTTGGCATTTTAAGTCCGTTTTTGGTTATTTTAGCTTGTTTTTAAAGGTAAAAGGTATGTGTATTTAAGCACATACCACTACGTCTCGACATCTTGCTTGTTGATGTTTTCATCCTGCTTCAACCTTTCAATTGCTATCTAAATCTCCTTCTGATGACATCAAATAACGTCTATTTTATAGCATCATTTATCCCAGCCAAATTGCTCGTTTTACATTATTTATGCATGAATTGATACTTAATTGCTTATATTTATGATTTGCAGTCAACATCGAGCAACTGGTGAAAGTTAATCAAAAGGCACGCATTTTGGAGCTCAAACGAAGAAATAATAAAGTCTATTGTTCTGATAACTTATACGTCGTATACATCAAGGAAGATACGGTGTATCCGTGCCCTAACTTCACTATATCATCCACGAAGAGATCTATACCCGTATCCAAAAGAAAGCCATACGCCGTATTCAAGTACAAGTCATGGAATATTCTGGAATATAATAATCGTGGAGCCCACATCAAGAAACCCCAATACGCCGTATTGAACCATTTCTATAATACGAATTTTAGGGAGGAAATAAGAAGAAGAGGCTTTAACCACCAAGTTCGATTTTTAGAAGAGAAAAGAAGCCAAGAAGGTCCTGCAAAGTGCTTCAATTCATAGGAAAACCCTTGTAATTTCTATACTCTAAATACGCGTTCGGTTTTTAGTATCGTTCAATTTAATTATCGTTTAAGTTACTTTAATCGTTCATCTATGACATTTGTATAGTTACAATGGCTATTGGCTAATACTTTTAGGTATTAGCCATGTTTATGACAATATAATGTTTGGTTTGTTTATTTGGATTGTATGCTTATTCGTTGCGTGTTGATTATTTTTATCAATTTATACTCGTTTACGTGCTTAAGTATGTGTTTATTTTATCATTCAACTGGATCTAGGAATATAAATAGAGCGTTAGCTAGAGTCCGGGATAAAACTACATACAACAATTTATATATCTAGAGTAATAGGATCACAAATATTGACCCGTCTTTGCTCTTGGTTTAGTGAAAGGTAGACTAGCAGGTGACCTAGGACTAACAAATAACGTTCTGATTCCTTTGGTAAAGATCTAGACAGTGGACTCCTAGTATATAAAGAGCCGTTAAGCAGTAAGTTAGTAAAGTCTCATTGAGCTAGGATTCGATAAGATCATCATTATTGTCTCCTAAGATAGATTATAATTAGCAATGAATGCTTTATGCGGATGTGTTTAATTGTGACATAATTGGCGCGTCTAGGGTTTAGAAAGAAGTACCGCCTAAATCTAGGAATAATAAGTCACCAACGAGATAAGACAATAATTTCACTTATAAACAAAACATGCGTTTTATTAGATTAAATATGGTTATTACGTTTTCCTTACATTAGGCTTGACCGCATCTTTATCTTATGTCTATCAACTTGTATGTGTTAATCGCCCTCATCTTACTATTGGTAAACCAAAACTCGTGTCAGTCTCTCAGGCTGAAACCCCCTCCCCATTACGTTAGTTTTTTTTATGTTTAACTTAGATTTAACATAGGATTAATTAGGACTAACTTAGATAACTAAAATACTGATAGACTTAAGTGTTAACACTCACTCTTAGTGATCGATACCCTACTTACCAACGAACCTACAACTGATGGGTACATTGCCCGTTATTGTTTGTTAATAGGTAAATTCAACAAAGTATAAATAGTAACTTGAATAGTAAATTACCTACGCACAACGGCACATCACCTTCGCACTGTCACAAGCATAAACTGTAGAGTAGATATCATTGTCTATCCCAGTTAATATGATCTGAATTGCTTCCTCAACATCAATCAAAGCTTGTTTTTTAGGTCCAACATTTTCGTATGATTTTGAACTGTTCTTGCTGGTTGTTCTGAGGATGTTGCAGTTGCATGTATAAGAGGTTGTTGAATAACTTGATATTGGTAAGGTCAATCTTTAATGCATTGTCGGATTAGTTTGTGGTTTGGTCTTGTTTTAATCTATCTCCACATTTTGGATTTTCGCTGAACGTATATACCATGTGAGGGCATAGGTGGACGATCCTTGGAACCAGCTTCCATGATTGCATTTGTGAGAGTCATTGTGATTTGTTTGAAGTGATATTATGAAATCCTTTTGAGAACAAGTTGGATGGGATCTCAATGATAGAAAAAAAGCTAAGAACATTATAGAAGAATGGAACCATCTGGCTAAAAGTAGGAGCATCAACAAATCCAGCATGGTTGTTGTCTGTAGCTTGAGGCAATCGGAATATGCGTCTGAAGTCAGCTACAGTCATCGTGAGCTCCTTAGTATCAAGAACAAACTTGAACTTGAACTTTAAATCATTCAACTTCGATCTCCAATGTAAGCCAGAATTTTGATACAGTAAAAATCCCAAGGAACAACATACAAGCTGCTGACCACATGTTCTGAGAGGATGGTTGTTGAGAATGTCTGCTAGAATCTTGCTCTCATTAGGACACTGTGGATTGACTAGATCAAACTTCTTGTTTGCATCCCTGAGATCAAACTTCTTGTTGGGTGGACAAATTTGATCTTGTGGAACGTCTCTTTGTTTGTTGTGGTTGTGCCATGATGAATTCTGAATGAGTGACAATAATGTCTTAGATCAAAAACAATTCACATGTAACATTTTTTTCTCTTTCTTCTCTGCTTGTTTTATATGTTTTTGCAATTCTTTTTGAACATATTTTTGATCAGTTTGTTTCTCATGTGCTTATTCTTTCTTTTACGAGCACATGTCGTACGCTTTATTCGCATTATTCTTTTGATTTCACTTTTTGTGTGTTTCTCGGGCAGATCTTTTTCGAACACACTTATGATTGCTTTTTCCGCGTAAAGGTTTTGTCTCTCTTTCTATTTAGAAATTCCTCACCATAAAATCTTTGTTTAATGTTACTCTTTCAAGAATTATGAAGATAAACTCTGATTTTTTAATAAGACTCTGGTTTGAGAAATTCAAGAGTTATCAATCATATTCTTGAATCTTTGTTTGTGAAAGAGTATCATTTTGACACAATACATAAAATAAGATTTTAACAAAAATTACAAATTTGATTTTTCTTTCAAAGACTTGTTTTGAATGAATAATATGACTATAAATCAAAATTCTCTTATACACAAATTGAATGGTCACTAAGAACATTCTGAACCTTAAATAACGGTCGAAACTAGATAAAACTTATACCTTGTTAAGGTCAATAAGTATCTACCACAATCAACTCATTCAGAAAACGGTCAAAACCAGACGTAACTTAGACCACTTAAACAATTGTGTATAGAAGAGTTTCACTCAAGCTATATTGATCATTAAATCATTTGCATTTTGATTTTGTCTTCTTTTGAAACCTTTTTGAAAGAATTTTGTGGCATTATGAGAATTAAACCATATGAGATACTGATCCACAGATTCGAGCTTTGCAACAACACATTCAGATTTTATACACAGTTATAATAAGCCCATGAAACCCAAAATTTAGCCTAAAATTATCAAATTTCACAATTTCGATATTTAGATATCAAAATTTGACTTTTGACGTTTGACTTATCGAATTTGACCATTTGACATTTTGACTGTCAAAATTTGACCATTTGGCCTTTTCACTTTCGAAATTTGACTTATGTCGAAATTTGACTATTTGAATGGCTGTTGAATTTTGACCAGTTATCGAAAAATGATTTTTACTTTCGAACTTAGTCCATGATGTCAAAGATAATCAGTTAATCTACTTAACAATCATTAGAATCCTATTAAAAACGCCCTTATATGATTTTAACCAATTTCAACCTTATCGAAATATATAGTTCTTATCGAAATTGAGCCCATATGTCAAAAATGATCAAAAATGATCATTAGATGATTTCTACAACAATTAATCACCTTTAAACATCATATTTATCATCAATTAACACATATCAACTATTAATTTTGAAAATCTCTAATTTTGATAAACCCTAGATTTATCGAAATTTATTTCGATTACAAGAACCCAATCAAATCACAATCAAGAACATAAAATCAATGATTTCCTTACGCTTGACAGAAGGATTGATCACAATCGTTATAAGGAACCGAGATTACACTCAATCGAAAAGTATTAGCCCTCCTTGTCAAAATTGCAATTTAAGAAAATAAAAAGAAAAATGAAAATTATTTTTTATATTTATAGTGACTAAAATTTAGGGTCTGACCCATATTTGACCGGATTTGGGTTTTTGATTTTGTCAACTTTGGTCCTTGGACTTGTTTATCAAAAATTCAGTTTCAAAAGTTTGCACTTTTGGTACTTTTGACTTTTCGGTATCCTTTTTAAACCAACATTTTCACAAACTCCCCCTCGAAGTGTGAACCCTCTGGTGGGATAGACCTCAAAAATGAATTTTTATCTTTTTCAAAGCCCTGTTAATCACAAAAATTCATAACTCCCCCTCGAATAAACATCCTTTATGAAAATAGATCACTGGTTTCTTTAAATCATTTATTCGAGAAATCATTGTTTTTCATTGCAGTTAAAGACTTGTAACTTTTTTGAAGATAAAATGAAACAACGTGTGTGAATGGAATATTTACAAAACACATGTTTTAACAATGACAACATAATTTTTCCTCAGAATAATTCCCCTTCGGATCATGATCTCATATAAACAATCAAAGAGTTTTTGAAAAAAATCAAATCATGAACCTAATTTAAATGAGAAGACATGTGTTTGAGTTTAAATTATGTTTTTATATTTTTACATTTTTTATTTTTGTATTTGATTTTGTGTTTTGAAAAACATTAAGGAAATTTTTTTCTGTTTTTATATTTTTTGATTTTCTATTTTGTTTTTAAAATATTTATTTACATATTTTGATGTATGATCTTTTCAAGAAGATGACTTTGCTAGACTTTTCAACTGTGTTGGAGTCATACATCGCATACCAAAGTATAATTCCATCGTACCCTTTGAATGGTCTTTGGTAAATAGATCAGCAAGTTGATATTTTGTCCTGACAAAGTATAATTCCACTGTACCCTTTTCAACATGTTCTTTATTTAATGGTACCAGATATCAATGTGCTTAGTATGCGAGTGCTAAATTTGATTGCAAGAGATAGCGATAGCGCTCTTTGAATCGTAATACATCAGTATTTTGTTGAATTTGCATCCATAATCCAAAAGTTGTGTCTGCATCCAGATGACTTGTGCACAACAAGCGGATAATGATACATACTCAGCTTCAACAGTGGACATCGCCGTATAATCTTGCTTTTTAGAACTCTAGCTCACCAACTTTTCACCCAAGAATTGTAATCCTCGTGACGTGCTTTTGCAATCATCATGACAACCTGCATGATCTGCATCTGGATATGCAATTAGTTCAAAGCTAAAATCCTTCGCATACCAAAGAACCATGTTATAGGACTGTCTTAGGTACTGAAAGATCCGCTTAACCTCTTGGAGGTGTTTAACCGTAGGTCGTACTTTCTAATGCGCATAGACAAAGGTGGCAAAAGCAATATTTGGTCTACTGGCTGTTAGATACATGAGCCCTCTAATCATATTATGATATTTTGTCTGATCGGTAGGATTTCCTTGTAAATCAGCATCCAGTCTGGCAGTAGCCATAGGTGTGCTCATGAAGTCACTTTCATCCATCATATGTTTCTATAAAAGCTCAATATCATATTGTGCATGGCTTATGAATATACTATGAGGTGATGTATGAACTTAGAGTCATAGAAAGAACTTAGTTCACCCATCATCGACATCTCAAAGTTGTTTTTCATAAGATTTACAAATCTTTTAGAAAAATCTAGATTAGTGGATCCAAAATGATGTCGTCGACATTTACTTGAACAAGTAAAATATCTGCCTCGTGATGCCTAGTGAATAAGGTCGGGTCCACAATACATTTAGAGAAATGATGTTTAATTATGAAAGAAGACAGTTTGTCATACCATGCTCTCGGAGCTTGCTTGAGACAGTATAGAGATTTCTTCAACTTGTAGACATGGTCGGGAAATTCTGGGTCAACAAAGCCGTCAGGTTAACTGACATAAACTTCCTGTTTCAATGGCCCATTAAGAAATGTTGTTTTAACGTCCATTTGAAAGATGGTGCTGTTTTTATGTGTAACATATGCAACGAATATCTTGCTTCTTCAAGACGAGCAACAGGAGCAAATGATTCTTTAAAATTGATGCCCTCTTCCTGTTTGTAACCCTTAGCTACAAGACGAGATTTGTTATGTATGACGATGTTTTCTACATCACATTTGTTCTTCCAGAGCCATTTAGCTGCAATTACATTTCTATTTGTTGGTCTAGGAACTAATTCCCATACATCTAGTCTCTGGAATTGATGCAGCTCATCTTGCATAGACTCAATCCAATTGTGATATGCCATATCTTTTTTGATGTTCATTGGCTCAATAGTACTTACGGTTAAAGTTTACATACATACTTTAGAATTTGTATGAAGCCTATTTCGTGTCATCACAGGCTTGGATGGGTCATCAATAACTTGTTCCAAAGGGTGAGCTTTAGTCCAGATATGAGTTGAGGGTTGAACTTGGTGGAACTCATGCATATTTGATGGATCTTTAGCAATGGAAGATGACTTAGCTTCTTCAAATGTCAGAGCATCATATGGAGTGAATAAAGTATTGCCATCAAATTCTACAGAATCTTCTTGAACTGATTCAACAGCATCATTACACAAAATTAGAGATAAATGTTCTTCTAAAGAGGATACAATGGGAGGAGCCTCCTGATCTTCAACAATGATTGAAGATGACGAAGGTGTGTCATCATTATTATGAGTTAGTTATGTATTAGAATTGATGGACACCTCAGGAGATCTCTTCTCAAAATATTCATCTTACATTGGACCGAACAAATTATCCAAATCTTCTTTTGACGGTATAGAGGCATCTGCTGCTGATGAGTCATTATCTTGAAAACGGTTAGTTCCGGGTTCTAAACAGTTATGTTCAGAAGCCATTGCTGTAAGTTTATCAAACTTGACGTGGATGGTTTCCATGATCTTTTTGGTTCTGCGATTATAGATCCGAAACCCTCTGGATGACTCCGAATAGCCGATAAAGATTCCTATGTCTGATTTAGGTTTCATTTTGCCAAGGTCTTCTTTATCATTTGTTGGATAACAAAGTGATCTGAACACATAAAAGTACTCCACATTTGGTTTTCTTTCTCGAAGGAGTTCATACGGAGTCTTGTTGTACCTTTTCTAAATCAATGAACGGTTTTGAGTGAAACAAGCGGTAACACCCCGCCCCGAAGGGCATCAGATTGCGCAGCAAAAATTAGCAATTTGGTGTTACTAAATAGCATCCTTCACCATGATAATAGAAAACGACCCAAATGAGACATTTAAAACAACATGTGTTCCATTATTATTCAGAGTTAAAATGCGTTAGGCCCCACAGAATCACAACCACCGTCTATTACAACATTGAAATACAATTGTTTTCAAATAAAAGACATTCTTTTTTTTAACACAACATAAGACATTGTTTTTGAAAGACCGGAACACACAAGAAGTCTTTCCATAAAATCCATCACACGCACGACACCTCCACGC
>BQNB010116289.1:0-21389 GCA_026074375.1 Tanacetum coccineum
ACTAAATATACAAAAAAAACATGCTTTGTTGGTTGTACATTGTTTACAGTCCCTAAATTATACATATTTAGTCACACAAAAAACGTGGATACGGACACTAAAGCTTTCTTATGTGTGACTAACTCGAATGTGTGACCGTAGGTGATCTACGGCCGCGCGACCTTTTGTCACACACGAAACTTTTCGCGTATTTGACTATATGTATATAGTCACACATTTTTGGTGTGACCAATACCACTTTTTGTACTAGTGTTTAATAAATATATTATGTGTAAATAACATTGATAGCCACTAGATACATTAAAGGCTTGAGGGATATCCTTTAGAAGTGAATAATAATCATTGTGCTCATATCATTTCTACATATAGACTTTGAAACATTAGTTGGTCAAGTTTTCGAGGAGGGTCCTCTAAACTTACGAGATATTCCCAAAATATCAAAGAGTTACCCTGCAATAATGTGGTCGATGGGAAGCTCAAATGGGGCCATAGCGTGGAAAAAAGTGAGAATTTTAGACACTACTTAGTTTTATCAATACTTTTTTCGGTCTGAAAAATAAATTTCGCAAAATGGAGTATATTTTTTTGGATGTTAGGAGTGTGACTTTGTATTCATGTATAGACTTTAATTGTATCTAACTGTGTATGTTTGAATTTGTACCTTATAGGATTAGCAATGACGGGAGATCCAAATTTAACACTTTATGTCGTTTGTAATTTTTTTGTGATAACTCGCTTGATACACGGAAGATCCTGCACATGGTATTCAGCCTCTAAATGTTTTTCAGTCAATTTTTTTAGTTCACAACAACATTGTGTATGTGCATCAAGAGATTTTGGAGAAGAAACGTGTCTGAACGCCTGGCATAGGTTGCTCTAAACAAAGGAAAAGAACTTCGGTAGCAGAAGGTTAATTTTTTTTCTTGAGAGTCAGGGAAAAAGGTATGCATAATGGTGGCTTTAAAGTGCTACTTTATTCCATTTTAATAAGGACTTCGGGTTAGATGTTAGGGTAATAAGGCATCAAAAGTAATTTTAGGTGCATCACACAGTATCATTTTGGCACCTTCAATACTGAAGTCCAAAATATGTATTTTGATCCGAATTGTTGTTTGCTACAAAATTACTTTAGCAGTTAAAGTAGCAAAAGATATAAGCCATTGTTTATATTGTGTATAGCCATTGTATGCAAGGAAAATTTTTTGGAAATAGGTCGATGCAATATATCATGTGTATATGATGTTCATTCTAACCAAGGGCCCAAGTCGAGTGAAAAATTGATGAAAATAAAAAAGAAAAGTGATCAAAACCGAAGTGGTTCCGATTGTAGTTTTAAACTGCCACGTGTCAAATAAAACTCAAAGAGTAGTTTAAGAAGAAACTCCATGTCAGCAATGGAAAATGAATGAACAAAACTCGACACTGAAGTGGATTGGTTGAGGGAAAGGTGAGGGTCATGCAAGAAGAAAAAGAAAAGCTTAAAATTTCAATTTTTCTATTGATAATCATAAAAAGAAAGCTCAACTTCAAAAGATCAAAATGCTAATTGAATTGAAAACAACCCGTAAAGCTTCTCTTCGACTTCCTTCATCCGAGGTGCTAAACTAGATTTGACTTTCTTAGAACATTTTTGACGCTTTTGAATATAAATCATGTTATAGTTATTTAAAAGTTGGGTGTGATGTATTTGACAACTATTTGCTTTCATTATAGATAAATATTTTCCAATGAAAGAAAATTTATATCAAAATCGAGTGCGTGCACAAGTAAAATCAAGTACAAGATAATCATATGCAGGAGGTGAGATCAACAAAGAACAAACTAAATGATCCTAGCTCTTGATTTCATCTTAATCAAATGGCTAATATTAAAACCTTCAACCATATATAAAACCTAAAAAAACCCACATACCCCTCATTTAATTTTCTAGTTTCTCTCTCCTCAAAAAACACACACCCGACTTAACAAATTCACCCCGCCGGAAAAATTAAAAACTCGCCGAAAAACATAAAAACCACCGCCGGACTTCATTCAATTACTCTAAATCAACGGAATTTACACCAAACCACCGTTAGTTACTGTAAATCACACAAACAACGTCAATTTGCCGAAGAATTCCAAATCAAACATCGGATATCATAATCAACCATCGAAAATTACAAATCGATCACCGGAATCACATAATCACCTTCTCAAAACAGTAACTAAGATCTATTATTCATTAAAATGCTGGAAAATCAGTTATTCGATGTAATAAAAGTTCAAAAACAGATCAAGAATGAGAACGAATCACATCCAGAAGTTGGAAGATGTTTTTGAAGATATTACAGGTAAAATGATCACACGTGAGTATGGTCTTCTAGTGTTTTGTTATTGAAAAATTGAAATCACGTGTGATTTTTCCTTGTTGTTTTAAAATGAATCAAATGATACTATTTTGATATTAAAGATGGTAAATCACATGTGATTTTGATGTTGTATTGTTTTGTTTTAAAAATTCACATGTGATTCTGTTTTTTGTATACTGATTCAAATACTAAACTTTTGATATAAAAAGGATAAATCACATGTGATTCTAGTGTTATATTGTTCTGTGATGAAAGAAATCAAAAGCACATGTGATTCTAGTGTGTTCTAATGGTTTGTTATAAGAAAAATAGAATAGATTGAAAGAAATTAGATTTGGTATTCATTTAAGAAGGAATGAATCACATGTGATTATGGTAAATCAGATGTGATTCTAGTGAATCACATGTGATTCTACTGTTCTCTTTTGGTTGTTATAGATTGAACCAAATTAGCATAGATGAATACACATATGATTCAGTGGTTATTTTATCATGTATCTCATGTAATTCTGTTTTTTTGATCAAATCTCATGTGATTCAATATTTTTTGATATACAGATTGTATGAAAACACCAAGAACTTTATACGAGCATAATGAAACATGTGGTGGATCAATATATTTAGAGCCTCATATGCAAAGAATTCCTATACAAATTGAGGGGACGTACTTTAATACATTAGATGGAGCTATAAATATGTATACAAAGTACGCTGAAGTGGGAGGGTTTGAAGTTAAAAAATCAGGGCATTGGTCTTTTTGCTCGTGGGTCCAGTATGTATTTGGGGCAATCTGACTGTGGTTTTCTTCTTAGTTTAGTTAGTAGGCTTTTGTGTATATTATAGAAGTTTAGTGTTGTTGATGTTGTTTGTCTTAGGTTTGTTTTGTTTCTAGTCTTTGCTTTATAGTTTGTTTATAGGTCTTCTTCTCATGTATCTTTTTGTGGATCCATGGTGAAATCACATGTGATTTTTAAAATGTTTAACATAAAACGATATATTTTCTAAGATTCTAAACTTATATTACTACTGCATATTACTTAAATAGTTTACAATGATGAGACTAATACCACCCATTACTTAAGATGTTAACCAACACTTTTACCAACTAAACTACCAACACTGATTTTTCTATATTCATGAATCACGTGTGATTCTGTTTGAATCACATGTGATTTGGTTAGAATCTCATGTGATCCGCTTTGAATCTCATGTGATTTTGTTTGAATCTCATGTGATTCTATTTGAATCTCAACAACCGGCTTAACTATCGGCTCTGAATCAACATCAATAACCGGCTTATCAGTCACATCAGTTGAAACCTTCGACTTCGGAAGCTTAGTTTGATGCCTTTCAAAAATTATTTACTACAAAGATAAATTTGATATTACTATCAAAAATCACATGTGATGCTTCTAAAATCACATGTGATACATGTGATTCGTTAGTTACTTTAATATATTTCAAAGACATTAAACTTGAAATATTTGTTAGTTATTTGAATAAAGAACATCTTATTTACTTGAATAAAAAATGCACTCAATAAAAAATATTTGTTAGTTATAAAAATCAATTGTGTCTTTTACATGTGATTCGTCTAAACAAAACTTTAAAAATAACTAACTTATAAAGATAAATTTGATATTGATATTACTATCAAAAATCACATATGATCCTTAAAAAACCACATGTGATATGTCTAAACAAAATTTGAAAAATAACAAACATAAAGAGAGATATTTCAAAAGACACTAAACTCATATTACTACTCCATATTACTTAAATTGTTTACCATAATGAAACTAATACTGCCTATTACATAAGATGCTAACCATCGATCAACTGAACTATTTTAACATGAAAATGTTTTTATCAACAAATCAAAATATATTGTTCTACCCTTGATGCTTAGCTGGATTCACGTTGCTCCCTATTTCTAACTGCTATCAGATGGCGGCTTGTCAAACTCTTTGCTAAATACATGACCAACATCGTCGCTATTTTCACCATCGTCATCAGCATCACCATTTCCACCATCATTTCCACCATCGTCGTCAATCCCATCACCGTCATTTCCACCATCGTCATCAATCCCATCACCGTCATTTCCATCATCTGAACTACTTTCGAAATAACCAATTTCAACTGGATTTTTGAAAACTTCAGCATACTTTTGGTGAAGTTCAAAAAACTTTCCATCACCACGATAATTTTCACTAGCTTTCATCAGACACTCTTGTAGAAAACTCTTTCAGCACAAACAATAGAAAGCTTTTCTTCAACTTCTTTAATCAAATATTATAGTTAATCAAAATGTATTACTATAGTTAGTCACATAAGAATATATTATATCACATAGGAATAGCTTATATCATATGGATTACTTAGAAATCTCATGTGATTCTGATTGAATCACATGTGATTCAATTAGAAAATCACATGTAATTCTTCAAGAATCACACGTGATTAAATAGAAACACAATGAAAAACCAAAAAAAATTAACTGAACCTCTTTCTCTGAATTTACCATAGAACCAACAACAATAAAACCTTCATTCCCTTGAAGCTCAACATCAGTCCATTCATTATAAAGTTCGAAAAGCCCAAGCACATGCTCTTCAAGTTCTAGCTTCTGTCTTTGTCTCATTAAAGTTGAAGTCCATCCTCTGATAGCTGGACGAGTGCGAACAACGGGAAAGCGATCGAACTTCGCTGAATCTAAATACAAAAGCTAATTTTTTTTAGGTAAATACATAAGCATGAAAAAAGAATTAATCAACAATCACCCCTAGACGCCTTATCCGTCACAACATCACCACCAGACTCTTCGCAACAACACCAAACATATTATTGCCACACTTCGCAACCAACACCAGACTTTACAACACCACACTTGGTTCCTATATCAGACTTCGTAACATCACCAGTGTTAATGTTAGGATTAAATCAGACACTGGCTTTCCCAACATTTCCTGATTATATCCAAATAAGCAAAATCTACTAGTTATATCCAAAATAAGCAAAAAAAAAACTAAAAAGATATGAACCTAAATTAGAACATATTTACTGATTATATTCAAAAACAAACAACAAAATAAGCAACATAAATAAGCAACATCTACTCATATATCAAGAAATAAGCAACAAAACCTAAAAAACTTAAATAAGCAACATCTACCTAAAAAATAGATATATACCATAATCAACATTTCATAGCTTATTTTGATAGAAAACTGACAATGAAGACGATTGGGGCAAGAATCACCTTTAGATAGTGATATTTCGTCTCGTGTGTCCATTGAATAGTGTTGATTTTGATCAATTTGGCATAATAACAGCTAGGGTTTGCTATGGTGGTTGGTGTGTGTGTGTGAAACCAGTGTTAATAATGAAAGAGTATCGAATGACCCCTATCTCCTTGAGTTAGTGAGATAGTAGAATTACCATAATAGCCTTTAGTAAATAATTAAAGTATTATGTCAAATATTCTAGACCAATGGATTGAAAAAGAATGAACGGCTGAGATCAAGTCTTTTGTTCTTTAACAAAATATGTTCTATGTTGAACTTTTGTCTATTCAATAAACCTATCGTCAAACTTTTTTTTTCTTCTTCAATGCATGCTTACCTTTCTACCATCCTTAAATACTACTATTTCAATCAAAAACCCAAACAAATAATCTATAAAAAATATCTCAGATAACCACAGTTAACAAAACAATCAATATAGACTTACCAAATTAAGAATATATATAATGTAACAAATGAGTTTTAAGCCTTTACATATCTTTTCGTGATATCGAATAGCAAAATCTACACATTCAGACATAAGTACTTAAAACAAGTATATCAAAATTTTCAAAAGTAAAATATCATATCATGAATTGAAAGAAAAACGCAGAGTAAACAATAAAGTGAGAACAATAGAAGATGGGTCGGGTAAAATGAATTGGATGAGGATGGGGAAATTTGGGAAGGAATATGTTACCTCATATGATGTGTCATTCTCTATGTTTTACTCCTCAGTCTTAAAATAATTGTTCCTTGACAAAAAATACACAGTTTAAAAAACATAATTATTACTGTATTTTTTTTTACTTTTCTACAAAATGACAGTTTTACCTTTATGCAATTAATTAAAGCTTTGAATAAAGTTTGTAAATTCTAGTATCATTAGGTGCAATATGATAAACTTGTTACATTACTCACAACTATATTTGAAAGGGATAATAATTTTGGGACAACCGAAAATGATAAACTTACACGTGAACCGGTATACACTTGTGTTAGACTAAGAGCATAAGGTACCCTAAGTCATGGCTCAAGCCATCCCCGAAAACGCCACCTGATGGCACGAGACCCACACAGCACCTCGTGTTTTCGAGTGCTGAGCTGTCACCACCACGCCAAATGCTCCCGGAAAACGACAAGTGATGGCGCGAGACCCACACCACCACTCGTGTTTTCGGGTATTTTTCTCGTGTTTTCATGTTTTTTTAAACGTTTAATAACGGCTAATTTTTGAAAATTGGCTAAAATAGAGCCGTTGGCTGGTTTTAAATACCCACTTTTCAAATTCTTACATTTTAAAAATTCTATAAATACATTAATTATTCTTCATATTTTTTCACACACTTCTACATTCACAAACTCACAAATATTTCTCTAAAAACATAATACGGATCCCAACGGGCTCGATATGTATGATATTTACAACCAAAAAGACGTTGAAGAATATACTCAATATTTTGAACTATATTCAAGCTTTGGAAAATGACGAAACCGAAAGTTTAATATATTGAACAATGTCGTTTTTTTAATTAATGAAATTTTAATTTTAGTATAATATGTTTTTTATTTGAATTTGAATAAATGAAAAGAAAAAAAATTGGGGTGTTTGATGGCACAAGATCTGTGGTGTTATGAAAGGAGGAGTGTTTTTAGTGTTATGGGAAAAAGTGTTGATGTGACATCACTTTTCTTATAACACCAACTTAATGGCACTATGGGTACCTAGCGTGACACCCCGTAAATTTCCGATCAATATTTTAGCTGTTTCTGTTTGGTAAATTGAAATTTTAATGTTTCGTTTAATTTTTACGTTTAACCGGGAAGATGTTTCGTTATTTACTGAGAATCATTGCCGAAAGTGATCCGTGCATCCAATCATCGTAGTCTTTCGTCAGTAGACGCGTTTTTACGTTTTTAATTGATATTTAAAATTTCAAAAATTTACGTGAAGTCGTTACTCCTTTTTCGTTACTTGCGTGTTCCAGATAAAACTGATAACATGAGTATATGCGTGGAACCTAGAAATTAAATACATGAAAGCACTATGTTCCTAGAATGTTGGAGACCAAATTGGTCCCCCCGGTCTAGTTTGCAACCGGATACACACACACACACTAGCATAGGGGACTATTTTTGAATTTTGAAAACCATAGAGACATATTTTCCTTACCACTTGGTTAGTACTAGTCCTTCCTATGCAACCATTGGGAGATCATTTTGGTCCCCCTTTGTTCTTTGTCTCCACGCCGGCCACACACACACATACATGCACATTGTGTGTTTTGAATCCTGACTTACAAGTTACACATCTAAGTCTTTTATATTTCATTCGTTCATTCATTCTCTTAGCAAGAAAAACACACACTTACTCTTTTTCTCTTCTCTTGTTCGAACCACCATAAACACACACACAAATTCATCTTTTCTCATTTTTGATCTAAAAACCTTTGAAGATATTGTGTTTGTGGTTAATACTTATTACATCCGAGTAGTTTATAAACAACGTTTGGGTTGTTCTTAGTTTCTAATCATCTTCTCGTCGCGTTTTCTTGTAAGTCATCTCTTGTTTTTCATAAATGAGATGTACTTTTGCATTCGTATGATCATTCCGAACAAGGTGTACAAAGCGGATCGTTGTGAAAATCATTATCTATTTTTCTATAAAACTACAAGTCTCAAAGTTTAATCTTTTTATTTATAAATGGAAGAACATGAAAAGTAGTTGTACTTTTGCGTTTAAAAGTTTGTTGTGAGCATTTTGATATATATATTGTTATTACTACGGCTATATTATTTATTTGAGATTATCGTATATAGTGAGTTTAAATATTGATGGCGAAGGGATTAAGTTAGATGTTGGTTTTGTTGAAAGCGTGAATTGAAAGTCGATGAGGATTAGGTTTAGAATGGATTTGTTGCGATATTTGCGAAGTTGTCAAAAATCGATCAAATATACTTTTTAGAGTCTATATGGTTCGACCTAAACCTTTTGTAGTAGTAGTAATAGGTAAGACTCGAGGTTGTTATCGTTCTCTAGGAGAATAGGTTGGGAAGGCTTGATCACGGTCTAACAGAATTCTAGGGGCTGAGAGAATATTATTTTTGTGTTTTTATAATTATAGGAAAGCAGGTAAATCTATGGTTTGAGAGGTTGGTTTGTTTAACTACTAATTAAACTAATATCTAATCTACTAGTGATAACTTTATGATAATTAAATGTATTTACTTAATCATGCATTACTTATCAGATTGTTTCTCCTAATCATGTTGCCTTGTCACACTTGTGATGTAATGTGTAAGTATTTCCTAAGTTATGAACGAATTACACGAATCCGTCGTCTATTTAATATTCCGTTAAGGCAAAGCACAAGTAAGGTAGTATGAAGACTATTACAAGGCCCCTAAGAGTATATTAAATGCGTGTGAAATACCTTAAGAGGGATCAACCATATAAGGGGCAAGGTAGTATGAAGACTGTTACCCTATGGTATCCTTTCTACGCACTCGCGTTTCCCTAGATGTGTCAACAGCGATACAGACAAAAGCTGGTTTTCTAAGGCCTAACGCGCACATTCATCAACAAGAAGCAACAGTAAAAGGATCTACAATCCGACTTTCATGCAATCATAAGCAAATACAAAGGAGGGTTTAGCCTCGCATGTTATAAAGGAAGTAAGAAGATAAATCAATCACACAACACATAGACATATTGAATGATTAATGATAAATAACCTTACTTGAATTAAAACATGGATCCAAGGTAGTACAATAGGGTTTTGAGGCCCTAAATACGACCTATGAAGCTGCTACAAGGACTAGGGTTCGTCTCCCTAAGTTATACAAAGTTATCCCAAAAGTTACACACTAAAACCCTAAAAACGGTTTTGTATATATAGGCATATCGACGCGACGGCGTCGCTTTATGCTCCTGACGCCGTCGCCACGTAGATGGTTCTAGATTCACTTTAAGTCGGCTACGTTGTGACGCCATCGCCAATATCCAGACACCGTCACCAGATAGATCACGACGGTTTTGCTTTATGCTTGCGACACCGTCTCTACGCTCTGAGAACAATACTTCTTGGTGAATCTTGGTGCAAGTCCGTAATCTCGTCCATTTCTTCTCCAAATGAGCCCAAGTCACTTGTATTTCCTCCAAATGCCATCCAAGTGCTAAAAACCTAAAACAAATGATTAAGCACATAATCTAGGCATATTTGCATGATTTAGAGGGTTAAATGACCCTTAAATAGTGTATAAAATGACACCTCATCAAATACCCCTACACTTGGGATTTGCTTGTCCTCAAGCAAATGGGCTTTTCTACCTAGACAATAGTAATATGAGGGTTATTTAACTTACTCTTTAAAAGTATTTTACAGCATGTTAGATATTAGAAAAAGACTCGGTCACCCCGTGTATTTTACTGTTTATTATAGCTCGTAGTTTAATAGTGAATAGTATGATTTTCGGTATTAAGCCGGGTACTAATACCCGGTATATTGTAAGAACTATATAAGCCTCTTCCAACTTTGGAAGAGGCCAAGCTAGTCATTTTACACTTTTCATATTAAAACACATTTTCTCTCACTAGAAAATCTCTCTCATGTGTTTCTCTTCCAACTTTGGAAGATGGTAAGCTTGTCATAAATTATTTATAAAGAAAACATTTCTCTCTCTTGAATATTTCTCTCTAATGTCTTCTCTCATCTAGGAAACTAGCCTGAATCCAAGAATCGACCCCGTGTTATGATATAGGATATACCACAATTGGTATCAGAGCTAATGGGATGATTAGATCGTGTGTATGTGCGATTTCTTGCTTGATTTAGATCAAAAAGTGTACCTTTGAAGAGTTCTAGCTCGTTTTTTTAAGATCTCCGAATTTTGTTGTTGGTAATGATAAAGTTTGGGTGTTTCTAGTTGCTATTACCTTGTGGTACTGTGTTGTGCAAAAGAAATCAAGCAAAATCGTTCAAAAGGGTGATTTTTTAGGTGATTTGTGTGAAAAGTACGTCGTATGTTCTGGAGGAGAGTTGCCAGAATTTCTTCACGGCGGTTTGCCCTGAAAAATATGTTTTTAGTTAAGTAGTTTACCAACCCTCCTGTCACACGGGCGGGTTGCTTAGGTGGCGAGTTGCTCTAGCGGCGAGTTGTTACTAAGCAGGGTCTTGCTTACCAGCGGTTTGCTTTAGGGGCGAGTTGCTCTAGCGGCGAGTTGTTACTAAGCAAGCGGTTTGGACTTCAAGCGGTTTGAACAAGGTTCTCAGCGGGTTGATTATTTTTTAGCAAATATTTTAAGGAATCTTTGGCGGTTGAAAACTCACGGCCGGTTGATTTTAAAATATTCTTCGCGGCGGGTTGCTTGGCAGCGAGTTGTGTTCGGCGAGTTGCCCTAAGATTTCACCAGCAAGTTGCCTTAATTCCTCGCGGCGTGTTGCTTGGCAGCGACTTGTGTTCGGCGAGTTGCCCTAAGATTTCACCAGCGAGTTGCCTTAATTCCTCGCGGCGGGTTGCTTGGCAGCGAGTTGTGTTCGGCGAGTTGCCTTAAAATTCCACCGGCGAGTTGCGTATTTCTTTGCAGCGGTTTGGTAGCCTTTGGCGGCGAGTTGAGCTTCTGCCTTAGAAATTTGAAAATTGTTCCAACTCGGGATTTAATATTCACTAAAAACAAAATACTAATACGTTAACATCACCACTTTTTAACGTACACTCACTAATCAGTGATCGATCATAAACATATTTTTAATAATAATAAAAGATGTCTATATGCAAGGTGATATCAGTGTGCAGGTTCTGATACACGCCACCAATGCTTGATAGAACTGACTTTGAATTTGGCCCCAACAACGTATTCGTTGTACTGTTAGGAAAGGATAATGAGAGAGATTTTATTGAAGTTCATCAATGAAGGCCATTTCAGATGGGAACGGTCTCAGTGTTATTGTCTGGAGGTACTGAGGGTGCTAGTTCAACAACGGTTCCAGTTACGGATGAGAGTCACTTAACGGACCTTTCAGCTGAAGAAAAGAAAGGTATTAAAAGCTGACACTTCGTGCAACCACTATCCTACTTCGTGGGTATACCAATTGGACATCTACTCACTCATAATCACTTTACTGTCGCCAAAGACATTTGGGAAAACGTGAAGATGTTTCTGGAAGGTTCTGAGTTATCATAAGGATGACAATGGAATCTCAGTTTATACTCGATGAAATTTGAACACTTCGTCAAAACAAAGAATTATACGATGAATTTAAACACTTCCGTCAAATCAAAGGAGAAACCATTCAAGGATACTATGTTAGGTTTACGAAGCTCATTAATGACATGAGAAACATCAAGATGACCATGCCCAGGATGCAGCTTAACTCTAAGTTTGTGAACAACATGTTACCTGAGTGGAGTAGATTCATAACTGAAGTCAAACTTAACAGAGGTTTGAAGGAGTCTAATTTTGATCAGCTTTATGCCTATTTGAAGCAACATGAGGTACATGCTAATGAGAACAGAACAATGATGGAAAGGTTCCTTCAACCAACTAATGATCCTTTGGCACTAGTGTCGAATGCCTCAGTTCAGCAGTATCCAACACAATCATCCAAGTCTCCTCAATCCTCAAATGAACCATCTCCTGCTGACAACTTTCAACTGGACTCAGGAAGTTCTTCAACTGAAAACTTGATTGAAAGTTTATCCAACTCACTTGCCCTCCTCACTCAATCGTACAAATCACATCTTCCTCAAACAAACAATCAACTTAGAACGTCGTCTAATGCAAGGAACAAAGCTACGGTTCAAGACGGCAGAGTTGTGGTTCAAGATGTTCGTGGAAGATACAATGCGAATAATCAAGGAAGACCATTTCAGAGAAACAATGCAAGAGGAAATGTTGTAGCTGGGAATGTAGGAGGTCAGAACAGAGGAGGCATTATTAATCCTGGTCAGGCTAAACCCATTAAGTGCTACAACTGTAACGGACTAGGGCACATAGCACGAGAATGTCCAAGGCCAAAGAGACTTCAGGATTCAGACTACTTCAAGGACAAGATGCTACTAATGCAAGCCCAGGAGAATGGTGCAGTACTGGATGAAGAACAATCATTGTTTCTTGCAGGAGAACAGGTTACCAACTTTGACGATGATGTGGATGATTCACCCGAGGATGATTTGGCACTCAATGTGGACCATGTCTTTGAAGCTGATCAATGCGATGCATTCGACTCTGATGTTGATGAGGCTCCCACCACACAAACCATGTTCATGGTAAATCTTTCATCTGAAGATCCAATCTACGATGAAGCTGGGCCATCATATGACTCGAATACTCCGTTTGAGGTACAAGATCATGATACCTTTGTAGATCATATGGATGAGTATCATGAAGTACACGAGATGCAAAGCGATGTACAACACAACTACGTTGTTGACTCTGATGCTGACTATACGAGTGATAGTAATATTATTCCGTATGATCAGTATGTGGAAGACAACGAAGATCATGTTGTTCAAAGAAATGTATCTTCTGTGCGAAATGATGCATTGATGTCAATTCTCGATGAAATGCATGAACAGGGAGTACAAAGTAGATTAGCAAATAAACCAGACATGATAATTAATGATTCAGTGACCTCTGAACTTGCGAGATATAAGGAACTGGTCGAGGAATATGAAAAACGGGCAAAGTTTGAATTAACTGATAGAGAACAAAAAATTGATGAACAAATGAGAATAATTATCTCAGACCGAAATAGAAAGGAAACTTCTTTAAAATCAGAACTTCATTCAGCACAAACACTACTTAGTTCTACCGTTGGCCATTATAAGTTGGATTTTAAACAAAAAGAAGACAAATTCCTTGAAGAGTTTTTAGACATAAAGAGGCTAAAAGATAAGATTGAAGATAGATTATACAAACAGGATCAGTCTGTTCAAACGGTTCACATGTTATGTAAACCAAAATCGTTTTATGATGAAAAGAACAAGGTAGCAATAGGCTACAAAAATCCCTTATGTCTCACTCGTGCAAAGCAAGCTCAGTCTGCTCTGTATAATGGTCATGTACTTGTCACCACCAATCATACACCCACTGTTATACATGACTCAGAGGATACGCGTGAGATAGCTGAGATAACTAGGAAAAGAATGCTGTTGAAAATGCAAAGCCCTCTATGTGTGGAAAATAAAGTTAGGATCCCCCCCCCCGATTACTCGAAGGAGAACCTTCTTGCAACCTTTGCTCCACAAAGAAATCTGACCCCAGAACAGATATTTTGGTCCATAGATGACAATGACAGGAAAAAGGCTGAGACCTCAGTTCCAAAACCAATTTCAGCATTGACAGTGTATCCACCTAATACTCCTGTCAAGCTTGTCCCCAGAATTCTTCCAACTAAAAGTCAAGTGAAGATTAATCTTTATGTACTCACACAACTTTTTACGGAATTTGACAAAACTTGCAAAAAGAGAATCACCCCAACAGGTGTTACAGAAGGGGAAAGAGGTTTTGAGCAAACAAAAAGATGTTACCTCACTGAAGTTATTCCATTTTTCAAAACTCTTAAAGAACACTTTGTAGGAGTTCAAACGGCCCTCTTTAAAGAAGTTAAAGTAATGGAAGAAATTTTTGATCAAATGAATAACGAAGTGGACAAGAATACTGTAGACAAGCAATGTGCTGAAATTGTAAAGAAAAACCTTCTCATTGAAAATGAGAATCTGATTGCTAATTGTTTGTCGAATCGGTACAATTGCATGACTTTATATCCCAAATAGTAGCACTAAGCAATTCATTCATAGTTTAAATCATAAAGTAGTTTCATTCATTACTTAAGAAACTCATACAAGAAGCATTGATTGCAATCAAAACGAAATAAGAGATAACATAAAATCATACTATGATGGTATGAATCATTACAAGTGCTATGAAGACCATCAATCTTGAACAAACTCAAATGATGTCCCAAATCGCAACTAAAATCCACAATCTCTTAGGTGGTGTTTGTTTTTCAAAAAGAGCCTCTTAATCTGACTCATTCAGACGCGCTCAGACATTTGGCCCATTAAGTGTGTTTTTTTTTTCTTCGTTTAGACGCGGTCAGAGGCTGCAACATCTTAACCAACTAGATGTGGATGGGGGGTCTTGGTGCCTCTTAATATCACTTCATTCTCTACTTTTATTTTTTGTTTTTTTTCTTTAGTTTGTTTTTTTTTCTCACTTTGTTTTGTGAGATATTTTTTTTACTCTCATTTTAATATTAATACTATGTTAAAAGGAATTTCTTTTTTTTAATTATATAATGTTCAAAATACTAATGATAATAATGTTTAAACATTTAAAAGTTTTTCAAACAACAGTAATAATATATAACTAGTTTGTAAAATTAAATTATGGCCCGTGTAATTTGCACGTAAGCTTAAATTTTTAACTAAAAAGTATTTTAATTGTTAATTGACAATGTTAAGTATATTATGAAATTTTTAGTTTTCGCAATGGGCAATTCCATTATATTCCAAACCAAAAAGCATAATCTCATATTTTCCCAATACATGCTTTAAAAGCATTATACATATGCATTGAAAACTTGTCATTTGGGTATATATGAAATTATGCTTTTTGTTTTGGGTATATATGGAATTTTTCCTTTCGCAATCTTATGATTGTAAAGTTAATGATAGTAACAATTTGCAAAATGATGAAGAGATTTAACCAATATGAGTATAATATACGACTACTTTGTGAGAATAAATTGCGACACAAAATTTTGAATGTTTTTAAGACATTTTATTCTCACGTTGCACAACTATGTTAATTTTATGACTAAAATGCTCAATATAATTTTTAAGCATGTTTATGTTTCGTAAGAATAAAACAGATTTTAAGAATAAACTCATTTGTACTTTTATCGTTCAGACATTTAAAAAGTAAAAAACAAACAATATCATTTCATTCAGATTCAGAGCCTCTTAATAAACAAACAGCACCTTACAATTATTCCAATTCCCTCACATGGGACCATAATCCAAACTTAATCCAAAACATCCAAAAACTAAAATCAAAACAACAACCAAGCAAGACTTCAAACGAAATTCCACACGGGATACTTCTAAGTCTGCTATCAATCACCAAACTACTCTTCTTTTACTTCACTGAAATGGATACTCGGAAAATGTCAACTATATTTGGTGAGCTCGTAGGTTGGACCTTAATACCAAAAAGTTGTGCCATATTTCAGCAGTGGAAAATAGTGTACATATGACAGTGAATATAGCAACAAACTTTGCATCAACGCTAATCAATATCCATATGTCACTTACGCACTAAATGGCCTACAGCTGGTGGAGCACTAAAATTAGGGGCAAAGGACCACTCACAAAACTGGGTATGCGTTACCCATCCGGCTCCAATTATCACACAATTCTGGGATAGGCGTACCATCCGATCCAATAATTATCACAAAATATGGGTTGGCGTACTCATCTGATCCAAAAATCATTCAACACAAATATATTACATAGCAGTCATAAGCAATATCTTTGGTCCCAAAAAACAAACCACATTTCGCACAAATCAATTCAAAATCATTTTTACACATTTGAGCATCATTTTCCCCAACAGAAAAACAGTAAAATGTGGGGCTACGAGAAACTCAACTCAAGCAATTCTTTAGCATCCAAATCTTAACTTGCAAGCAAAATGCATACGACGCCACACACGACTCTAGTTAGTTTATGTCCATATTTAATCATTCAATTTCTAAACAATGTTCACGTTTGATGCATAGATTTTTAGACGCGTTATTCAATTACTCTAAACATTTAGGTGTGTGATGGTTGACGACCTTATTCATCCACAATCATATCAGTATATTCCTCGATAAATAATATTTATAATATTTAGCGTAAAAATAGATAAGTAATATAATTAAATATTTATAATTATTAATTATAAATATATCTTGACAAGTCCATTCGGTACACCTTAGTCACTTCAAAATAATCATTATACGGTTGAAAATGAAACGTTTACTCATAATAAACACTTTAGAGAAGTTTCGAGAAAAATTGTATTTTTCGTCTTTTAGTGAATTTTTTAAATAAAAAAATAAAATAATTAAATACTATTTTATTATTTAAAATCAAAAATCATGTTTTTAAGAAATTTTCAAAGTATAAATTTTTTACGAAATTTCGACATGACTCGTACGTTTATACAACGTTTTCCAAGGTTTCAAACCTTATTTTCAACATTTTCACAAATTTGACACTTTTCGACAAAATTCCAAAATCTCAATCGTTAACGCTTACCAGCACGTTTTTCCAAATATCGTTTAATATCCTTTGTAAATACATTTTCACTTTCAAAGGCCATCAAAATTTCTTAATAAATTTTATATATCGCTTATTGGGCACCTTAAGGCCCATCAAGGGTACATTAGAACAGATATAAGTCAAAAATACTTTTTATTACAAAAACCAAAAGTCGTTTACATATATAGTATTTATACTTATATGTAAAAATAATACGGACCACAATAACGCACTCCCATTTGCCCGCGACTTATATAGGACTTATTGGGTCGTGAGTCCATAAACTCCAAAATACGTATATTAAGCTTGAAAATAAGCTAATAAGCTACGTATCGCATTTGGTTACTACCATAAGCCTCAAAAATAGTCCACAACATACGTCATAACACGAAAATAATCAAAATCACTTTTCTAGTGATTTTAGGAAGTGGTTCATGGGCATATAAGCCTAAAATAAGCCAAGAAATAGCTTAAAAATAAGCTCGAATAAGCTATACAAGCTACTATAAAAAAATAAGCATTCTAGCATCATATATTATTCAACCATCACGACTACAACATCAAAACTACAAAAATCCTCTTTTTCTTTTTCTTATTACACGAACCAAAAACCCGTTTTCTGTTCGTTTTCGCTTCTAAAATTAAATTTTACAACGATCAAAACTTGTTACAACTAACAACTATGATCAAAATAAACCCCAAAATGGACTAAATTTGAAAACTTCACAAGAAAATCTTCAAAATTTTAGATTTCGACATGAACGGAAAACCCAAACAGTTGTTAAATGAATAACCAAACACTAGAATCAACACCAAATATTTATGTCTTCATGTTTTCTTGATCAAACTTTAAAAATTTATGTGTTTGTGTTGTTGTAGGTGCGGACGAACACACACACACTCTTAGGTGTGTGTTTTTTTTGAAAATTAAATGATAAGGATTTTTGGGGAAAATGGCATCTTATGTGTACAACTTTAGACAAAGGAGCTAAAATTAAGCCTCCTTGTCTCTCTTTTCTTGCTATGACCGGCCATGGGATCCAAGGGAGTCCCGGACCTTTCTTTTCGTGTCAGGATCACTTAAATACTCGTAAAACTCAACCGTAAAATTTATCCCAAAGTTAAATAGCATTTTTATTCACTTTAAAAATACTTTTTCATTAACCTAGAGTATTTACACGACATATTTTCAGTTTACACCCTTTAAAACTCATTTGGATATTAACGGACGTGTCGGACTCGTTTTTCGTTATTTCTTAAAATTCACGGGTCAAACCACCCGGATCACACATAACATAATAATACCTTCCAAAAGGGATTATAATCATAATAATACTCTATTAATCACTTATCTCATAAAATTCACACCGGTCTACACTATACAAATTTGAATAAACTAACAAAAGTCAATAGTTCAAAGGACTATTAATGAAATCATTCAGAACAACATAAAAGGCATAAGGTTACATTTACCATACTTAAAAGAAAATTTCATCCGCCGAATATTCAACACTAACATTACTAAAACAATGCGTGTATTCAGTTTCATCTGATCTACACGTTCCCACGTGAAATTCAGGCCACGTTTTGAATACTACCGCCCATTGACGATGCAATTTCTACTACGCTTCAACTTTCTTAAACTTCTTTCCAAGATTTCCATCAGGTCTTCTACAAAATTCTACTTTGCATAACTTGAATCATCAAAGGCACTTTCAGTGTTGGATAGCCAAACATTCTTAAGGTTGACAACGTTAAATACGTGTCATGAACACCTGTCAATTTCTCACAGCAAATCTAACGTATGCCACAAGGCTCTACTTTCTTAATAATCTCAAAACGGGTCCAAATCGTTCCACCTATACCTAATTCTTCCCAAAGCTTACCACACCTTTCCCAAGGCGACACTTTGAGCAAGACATAGTCACCTAAACTAAACTCTAGAGGCTTCCTCCTCTTATCAGCATAATTTTTCTGACGATCACACGCAACCTTAAGTCTATCCGTAATCTGCGAGATCTTCTCAGTGGTCTCTTGCACTAACTCATGTCCTATCAACTAACCTTCTCCAACCTCAGCCCACATAATTGGTGAATGCACTTCCACTATTACTTGCTGATCGGAGCACATCTCACACTAGAATGATAAACTATTGTATACGAAACTCAACCAATGGAAGATGAACATCCCAACTTCCTCCGAAGTCGATGACGCATTACGCTCTATGCAGGTATTCTAAAAAAAATACTCTGATATAATACGCTCACTTTGACCATACGGTTGAGGGTGGTAAGCCGTACTCATGTCTAAACGGGTCCCTAATGCCTCTTGCATTGACTGCCATAACCCTCAATGTGGAAAACAAATCTTATCACGATTGATATAATCGAGTATTTGGATCACCATGTCTAGCAAATATCTAATTCAAATACAATCTAGCCTTTTCCATCTTATAATCCTTACGCATAGGTAGAAAATAAGCAGACTTAGTCAATCGGTCCATAATGACCCAGATTATGTCATGCCTACTACTAGTCCTAGGCAACTTAGTCACAAAATCCATAGCTATCCCTTCCCATTTTCATACAGGAATCTTAGGTTGCTGGAGCAAGCCAGATGGCCTTTGATGCTCAGCCTTGACCTTTAGACAAGTCAAACACTTACTAACATATTCAGCTATATCCTTTTTCATTCCAGGCTACCAATACCTATCTCTCATATGATTATTGATTCTTATCAGCTCCTGGTTGTACAAAAGTACTTCGAACTTATAGGCTTCATCCAGGATCAGGGTTCTCACCTAACCTTCAAAATCGTTATCTTCTTCAATCCAGGTAGTAAAACGTTCTCAACTTTTTTGTTTTTATCATCTCATCTAAAACCTTTTTGCCAATATGAGAACTCATCCACAGCCTCTTCTGAGCCGTAGTATCCTATCTTGATACTCGTCTGAAGGTTTCATATTCAATAGCTCTAACTCTCTTAGGCTTTACTCTTCTTTCCTACTTAGGGCATCAGAAGCCGCATCTCGCCTTGACCAGGTATGGTAGCAAATTTCACAGTTCATAATCACTAAACAACTCTATCAGCGACGCTGTCACTTATTAACTCTTTTTGACTAAAGATATGTTGAAGACTCTTATGGTCCGTATAGATGACACTCTTTGTTCCATACAGATAATGTCTCTAGATCTTAAGCTGCTTACATAACGCAACCGCGCCCAACTCTAAATTATAGGTAATATGCTTTTTCTCATGAATTTTCAACTGCCGCATAGGCTATCACTTTACCTCTTTGCATTAACACACAGCCTAGTCCTATCCCAGATGCATCACAATATACCACATAGTCTTCCAGTCTATCAAAGAGAGCTAGAACAGGCACATTAAAAAACTTATCCTTCAAGGTCTGAAATGCCAATTCCTAATCCTCACCCCAATCGAAAGTCTTACACTTTTGAGTCAAGATAGTAAGAGACTTAGCTATCTTAGAAAGGTTCTCAATGAACCTACAGTAATACCCAACCAATCCTAAGAACGAACGAACCTCAGTCGGAGTTCTAGGGGCTTTCCAATTCTTAACAGCTTCAATCTTACTAGGGTCTACATGAATCCCATTACCATTTATCACATGCCCAAGAAACTGCACTTCTTTTAGCCAGAATTCACACTTAGAAAACTTAGCATACAGTTTCTCCTTTTTGAGCAGTTCCAAGACTAACCTTAAGTGTTCTACATGCTCCTCTTAAGTATTAGAGTAGATTAAGATTTCGTCTATAAACACTATCACAAACTTATCAAGATAAGGCCTACAAACTCTATTCATCAAATCCATAAATATCGTTGGTGCATTAGTCAGACCAAAGGGCATTACAGTGAACTTGAAATGTCCATAACGAGTTCTAAACGCAATCTTTGGAATGGCATCCTCATGCACTCTCAGCTGATGGTATGATGACCTAAGATTTATCTTCAAGAAAAAATGCAACCCTTGTAGTTAGTCAAATAGATCATCAATTCTAGGAAGTGGATAACGATTCTTAACAGTCAACTTATTCAATTCTTTATAATCAATGCACATCCTAAAAGAACCATCATTTTTCTTAACGAACAATACTGGTGCTCCCTAAGGCTATGTTATTGGTTAAATGAAACTTTGTCTTGTAGTTACTTAGGTTGTCTTGACAACTCCTCCAATTCAGAACGTACCAAACGATAAGGAGACTTTGCTACTGGCGTTGCTCTAGGGGTTAACTCAATCCGAAACTCAATTTACCGAATAGGCGATAGTCTAGATAGATCATTCGGAAATACCTTAGGAAAATCCCTAACCACAACAATCTCTTCTTGTTTCTTATCACCAACTTTAGCACCCATCAAAAATCTCGCTTTCTCTTCCGGTCTCTATCCTAATACTCTAAGCAGCTTGCCATCCGGTAGTGGT
>BQNB010116290.1:0-18294 GCA_026074375.1 Tanacetum coccineum
GCTGGTGTATAAGTTACTATTGATGGTGTTAAAAGTTAATGTTGCTAGTACAAAAGTTACAACTGCTTAAAGATTAAGACAGTTGAAAGAGTTTGTACTGTCAGTGAAGTGATAAAGACAGAAGAAAAGATAAAAATTGTTTGGAGATCAAGATTACTTACGTGATAAGTATTAGTTATTTATAGAATAGATCATAGAGAATTTTCTAAGTCTTAGAAATATATTGTAAATTGACTAGGACTTCTTGGTGTATAAAAGGAGGTCCTTGGGCATAGAGTTTGATATACAATCACAATCATCTATCTAGAAAAATATACAAAGTCATATAGTTCATAGCTTCAAGGTTTTGTAACCCTAATACTAGGAGAGTATTCGTATTATTCTTAATATTGGAGCTTTTATTATTTGTTAAATTGTGATTTTGTGTTACTGTTCTATTAAGAATTCTTCTAATATTAAAGATCAGATTCCGCATAATCTTTAATACATTCACACAAAGTTTCTACTGTAATTGTGTTAGATTTATCTAATATAACTAAACCTTAAACAAGCTTAAGGAATTCGATCTATAGAATTGAGATCCAACAAGAAGTATCCTACAACTGGGACAACATCTTCCATTATCATTTTTACCATGGCTATAAATAAAGGCCAATGGGTAAGTAGTTGTGTTTTTTTAATTCTTACTCCTTTTAACCACCCCTTTAAATACTCTGATTTTCTTGCATTTATTCGACATCAGTTTCTTCAAATAATTTGATTTTTTTATCACTTGATTATATACCTTTTATCAAATTTTAATCATTTAGTCATCGTTTATTGGTCATTTCTTCGCATGTAACTCCAATAGAGCTATAATCGTACTTATGCAGTTACCTGTGTCGGGAGTGTATGACTCACATTAAAAAATGATTTTTTTTATGATTTGAATTGCGATGCAAACAAGATTAAACTTTAGCTTTATGCTCCAAAGCCAAAGTTGTAGAACTCTCCTTTTAGGTTTTACGGCCTGTTTAATCATTAAAGGCGGAGTTCGTATTAAGGAGTTATGTCAAAACAATGTAACTTTGTCATCATATGACGTGCTATCATTAACTATTCATTTTTTCCTCGTTTCTTCACTTTATTCTTTCGTACATATGATGTCTTCTTAAAATGATGGTGCATATAGTTTTAAAAACTGGACCTGACCAACGGGTTCAACCGAGAACCGAAGTCATCATCGGTTCGGCTAGCCAATAAAATTCGTCTGAAGACGAACCAGAGACCCGTCGAAACCAATAAAAACGGGTGACCCGGGCTTCACCGAGATTAAATTCTTTTTATTTTGTCCAGTTAATCGTCACAGGGTGCCCGCCGCCGCAAAACACGGATACCCTGCTAGTAACGAAAAAAATAAACTTTACATGCTTAGAAATTCTATAAATAAACTCTACAAATTTTATAAATAAACTATACATTAGTATACTTAAATTTTGTTCACAATAACCAAAAATATGAAATCCAAGAGCGGGAAAACGAAAATTATTGAGAGCGGGAGAAAAAGGGAGTAAAAGTTAATAAAGAAATTAAACCCTAAATCTTATCCTAAAATCCCAAATTAGATCTCACAGCCGCTCTCTCTCTCTCTTCTCCTAGTTCGAGGTATAATCTAATTCTCTCTCTTTTTCTTGTTAATTTTATTCTCAATCTCTTATATTTGTAGCTCGGCATGTATGTGGCTTGTTGTTTGATGTATTTAAGTGTTGGTTTAGCTTGACTTACTGTCTCTGAAACCTAATTGTTGTAGTATAAAGAAGTTTATGTCTAAAGTGTGGGGTTTTTGCTTATGATATATGGTATGGTTTTGGGCTGCATTGGCCTACTTTGTAGCAGGTCATTGTGTTTCTTTCTTCTATTGTGTTCAGTCTCTTGTTTCTTCACTTATTTCGTGTCTTGGTATAGTTTTCTTAGCTTTTTGGATTTTTTGTTGCTATGTATTGAATGTTCTTGGTAACAAAAAGTTTCTGATTTTTGATTTTTTTGTTATGTTCTTTTGTTGCTGTATCTAAAAAATCCATATATATTTTATCTTGCTTGAATAGGTGTATTAGTATAGCCGTTGATGTGTATATGTACTAATTAGTAGGGCTAACCCGATCTAAACCTGGCTGACCCGAACCTAAAATGAAATGTGTTCAAAAGCTGGACCAAAACCAAACCGAATGGGACTTGGGTTGGCACGGGTTTTTTCGATTTAGTTGGGTCAGTTTCTGTTACAGAAGGCAATTAACCGAAATTTGAAAAATGGAGTTGCTGTATTGGTGGAAAAAGTACTACAATGGTTAAGAATTGGAATGCATTGTGCCAACGAGTCGTATAATGAATTCCATTTTTTCACTTCAATTACTTAATTAGTCCCTTCATCATATATGTGCTATATTTTTTTATTGTTCATGATCAAAGCTCACAAACAACCTTAAATAGTCCCTGCAATATATTTAGTCGGAATTGTATTGAGCCTCACAGTAGCACATATATATTTGGTCGGAATTGCATTATATATTTCAATGTGACTATAATGCAATATCATTTTATGTTTTTCACTGTTTATGATATATGTGATGCAATATCACAAACAAGTAACTATCATGTTATGATATCATTTTTCATTGTTTTTGCTACTGTGAATCTGTGTTGCAATATTACAAACAAGTGACTATAATGCAATATCATTTTTATGTGTTTGCTACTGTTGTTCAGAAACATTATTCATGTTTTTGCTACTGTGAATCTGAACACAAGAAAAATACTACAGTACCCAAAGGGCTATACCAATACACTTTTTTTATACAAAGCTTGCGATGTTTGTTTGCTTGCTTTTTTGCATGTATTTCTTTTAAAAGGGCTCTTAACGTGAGCATTAAATTTATGTAGATTTGTTTGCTGATAATATGTTCAAGTTTGTGTAGGTTCGAGTAACTGCTAATTAGTCTATTATTTTACTAATTGTGTATGCTCATTAGTTATCTTTTAATATGTATTAGTTTGTTACTTGTCGGGACTGAGTACATTTTTACCATTGCAAAATTTACTTGGGCTTTATAAGTTTATTTCTATTTCTATTTTTCATGTATCTCAGGACAGATGGCTGGAGGGGAAAAGTTTAGAGCAAGTAGAGGTAAAAGTTCTTGTCGAGTTAACGTATCACGAAGATTAACACCAACAACCTCACCGTCTAAGTTTTATGGCTCCTCATTCCTCATCACCATCACCACCTGGAACAGTTTCAATACGGGGAAACAGTTGATCTGAAAGAGGTAGGTTAGCATATGCATGGTTTATTTACATGTATGATCTTAAAAATGCCCGTCTCTTAATTTTGTTTGTCACTTGTTGGAATTCATTAGCTTTTTACAATTTCAAGTTTCATTAAACCTTGAACTCCTACTCATCTTTTATGTATGCATGACAGATGGCTAAAAGGAGTCGTTACCAAGTAATTAGGGGGCTATCTACAAGTTGAGTTAGCATATTAAAGTTGTTGACACCTTCTTCACCAATACGAGTAACACAACCTTCTACGTTGTCTCCCAACTTTGATGCACACCGCTCGCCGATTGGTATGCCATCAATTTTTAATTTTTTGTTAACTTAAAAGTTTTTTCAGTTTATAATGTTTCAAAACAAGTTTTGTTGACAATTCAGTTTATAATGTCTCAAAGTTGTTGGCAATTCAGTTAACAATGTTTCAGAACTTTTTCTTATTTGGTTGTGTGTATGAGTCGTTTCTTGTTGATAATTCAGTTTTAATGTTTTAGAACTTGAACTTGTTCTTATTTTTTGTGTTTGACATGTGATCTATTTTGAACACTCTATTTTGTATTATAGGTTTTAATTTCTGGTTATTTTTGTAGGACAATGAATTAAGGAAAAGACATCTCAACTTGAGTTGCTTGAGAAGTTGTGCAACAAAAAAAGACATGAATGTAATTGGTGTGATACAATATCAGAAATGGTTGCGGCTGTCCTAATTGCTAACTTCGTTGATCGAGCTTTTGATTCACTTGGACCCCGAGGCATGAGTAAAAGCCATTAGTGTTTTGTGTTGTACTAAACTTTTTCGTAAGCTATATTGGTACGGGATATTTATAACTTTAGCCACGTCGATGTGATAATTGTTTTGTGTAAACGGTTACTAGACGAAATCTTGCATTTGTCCATTTATGAGAATGGATTCTTTTAGTTTAATGAGCTACAGGTTTATATAAATGGTACAATATCAGCACACGAATAGCATGTTCTTGTTGCAAATTGATTTAGCAACAATCTAGGATCGTTGTGAAAACAATGAACTTAGTTGCTAATCAGCAGCAACATTATCTCGTTGCTGATTGGTAAATTGCAACGAATATGTTTTCGTTGCCATCTTCAAAATTAGCAACGACTTATCACATAACTGAGATTAGCAATGAATTGGATTTTCGTTGTTAAATAGCAACGACCTGGCAAAATTAGCAATGATATTCATTTAATATTGTCACATAAAATACATATTTTTTCACTTTAAACAGCATATGTTAACACTTATTAACACTCTTGGTCACTTTATGCTTAATTGCATGTGACTAAATAAAAAAAAACATGTTTTGTGTGACTAAATATTACAAAAGGCCACACAAACATAAAATTCATGTGGCTATTCGATAAACAATAGTCACACAAAATACACTTTTATTTCACTTTAAACACTATATAGTCACACTTATTAACACTTTTGGCCACTTTATGCTTAATAATATGCGACTAAATATAAAAAAAAAACATGCTTTGTGTGACTAAATATTACAAAAGGCCACACAAACATAAAATTCATGTGGCCATTGGATGATCAATAGTCACACAAAATACACATTTCTTCACTTTAAACAGCATATGGTCACACTTATTAACACTTTTGGCCACTTTATGCTTAATTGTATGTGACTAAATACCCAAAACAAACATGCTTTGTGTGACTAAATATTACAAAAGGCCACACAAACATAAAATTCATGTGGCCATTGGATGATCAATAGTCACACAAAATACACATTTCTTCACTTTAAACAGCATATGGTCACACTTATTAACACTTTTGGCCACTTTATGCTTAATTGTATGTGACTAAATATACAAAAAACATGCTTTGTGTGCTTGTACAGTGTTTACGGTCACACTTATTAACACTTTTGATCACTGTTTTTTAATGGATACGGACACTAACTCAAAAATGTGACCATAAACACCCTACGGTCGCGCGACCTTTTGTCACACACATTCAAAAACGCATGTGTGACTATATGTATATCGTCACACTTTTTTGGTGTAGCCAAATCCACTTTTTGTACTAGTGAACAAAGCTTTCAAGACTCTTGAAAATTCGCCTTATCTTGAGCCTTCTTTGAATAAGCTTGATGAACTCTTGACTCCTCCGTTTATCATCCTCAGACAAAATCCTATGCTCTATGCCAGGGTTGAACTTGAACAGCTCGTAGTCTTTGACCCTGAAATCTAGCTTTTCTAGATCTCTCGTCAACGTGTCATCGCTGAACTTGTGCACCTCAGTCTCCCTCATCATCTTCTTCTAATTATTCATATCTCTGTAGATTACGACCCTTGGCTTGTGGACAATGGTGTAATCTTCTTTAAATAGAAAATTAGTTGCATCCAATCTCGGGTGTGTAAGGTTGAGCTTTGTTTGATAGCTCTCAATACCGAGTTGTAAATCTTGTAGACTAATCTAATAACATACTAGAGAGAGAAATTAAACATAAGAAAGAAATGCATAAGTGTGGGAAAAATAAACAACCAACCACCCACTTTATGCTTAATTTTATGTGACTAAATATAAAAAAAACATGCTTTGTGTGACTATACAGTGTTTACGGTCACTAATACTGATTAATCCAACTAAATTTGTACCTAATTAGTCACACATGTTAAGGTTTTGGTCACTGTTTTTTAATGGATACGACCACTAACTCAAAAATGTGACCGTAGGTACCCTACGGTCACGCGACCTTTAGTCACACACACTCGAAAAATCATGTGTGACTATATGTATATCGTCACACTTTTTTGGTGTAGCCAAATCCACTTTGTGTTAAGTGGATGTTCTTAATTAATTGGTTATTGATTTGGGGTGTTGAGCAACCGTATAAAAAACATCTAGACCCGTCAAGCAATAAGTGGGTACAGTCCAATGGGCTAGGGTATTAACGAGTGATTCAACCACTGATTTAATTCCCTATGATAGATTATAATTAGACTAATGGATGCTTTATGCGGATGCATTAATCGTGACAGGATTGTTCGTATCTAGGTCTTGGAAAGAAGTACAGCCTAAGTCTTATGAAAGATATGCCGCCTTGAAATAAGTAGCCATTACACTAAACAAACAAATCAACATTTAATCGGATTTAACATGGTTAATACAGTTTTCTATTATTTGGCTTGTTCCGCTCCTTTATATTGTGATTATTTGGTTTCGTGTTTATTGTGTTTAGAATTAATATTTGTCACCACGAAACCTGTGCCAGTCTCTCAGGCTGAAAACCCCCCATTTACCACTAGCAAATATGTACAACATAGGTTTAACCAGTAATTAGACTAATCTAGATAGATTAAAATACTAATAGAATATTAGGTTGACATTCGCTCTTAGTGTTCGACACCATACTTACCGCGAAGCTACATCTTGACCGGGTACACTACCCGTTAAAGTGTTGTTTTCTGGTTTGTCGGCTAAATATAAATGTAATACTTGATAATCACTAAATAACACCACAACGACAACACATCAACTAGCCTTCCATAATGAACTCTAAAACATAAGTGAATAACTCCACAAGTAATTTTCAGTAGAAGCATCATCATCACTCCATTTTGGTTCCAATTCCTCTTTTAACTGAAAATGTTATTATAACGTTTTAAAAGTACCAAATTTATATATTAAAAGCTATATAAAATAAGGCAATAAACATGGGAATTTGATATAAAAAAGTATCAACTATTTGATGTCATCAAATATCCCTCACTTAACTTCTAATTGCCCTTAAGTATAACTTTTTAAATAATTCTCAAAAAGATATCTCCCTAGTTATCTAGGAAATTAAAAATTACCTATTCTAGAAAATTCTAAACCAAGCATCTCACAAAGTAAAAACGAATCACCACTCATACTCTCACTAATGCTTCATTTTTGGTGATCACTCAACTACTCAGTCATGGCGAGTATTCTATCATAAGCTTAGTAAGGATACTAATCTCCACTACTAGAGTCTAGATGCAACTGTTTCAAAAAGGTAAATAGGTTTAACACAACACAAAGGCTAACAGGGGAGTCATTCAATCTTTACCAATACCAATGCTCTATAAAAAGCGACAAACCACAAATGCTCGTCTAAATCTCTGAACGAGACACATGTGATTGCTCAAATCCTTAACTCGAGTAAGCTAAAGGTTAGGATTAAGTATGATTAAAGGTAGGTATAGACATGAGAAAATATTTATAATTGGTGTAAATTGAAAAGTAAACAAACAAATAGTTTTCTAAGTCCATAATCTCCCCGTCACTAGTCGCATTCAAATCCCATAAGGCAAAAACCGAGGGTCAAGAGTCAAGGGGTCTTCAACAATACACGAGTTAATGCGTATGAAATGTAGTGTAATGCCTCATCATCTCCATAACATGTAGTAACCAGGCATGTAAGATGCATTAATTCGGCCTTTATCATCAATGAACAAAAAATTATGTGCGCTTTTTATTTTATTTTTTTGGTAAGAAATAACAGATAATCTAACCAAATTAAGTCAAAAATATCTCATTTCTATATCCCTTTCTCCCACTTGAGATGTACAATGCCCACATTGTACAAATACGAACTTAAATAGAAAGGAGAGATAGAAATGCATGGGTTTACAAATATTACCCGTTTACATAGACAAAAACGGATATTCCAATCGCCAGCTGAACAAGGCGGAAACACTACCATTATACTACGACATATAAGCTGATTTATATTTATGATCAGGAATTAACAAACTAATAACCAATTGCTTGCATGCTCTTTATTCTTTTTTTCTTCTCTTTTTTAGATGCAAGAAAAGAATACAATGAAAAGTAAATTACGATACATACACATATATACATGAGCATCCCCCCACTTGAGATCAACTATCTTTTAAACCCGAATTTCTTCACATACCCTCTAATTATGACCCGCGACTTTCACCAGTAGAACCAAAATTAACTATCAACTCCCCAACTATGGACTTAAGAAACTGCAAGGTAGGCTATGTGATTGGTGTAACGAAACACAACATATATTTGGGATAACACAAGGAATGGCTTAAACAGGAGAGACCAGGGTTCTTACACTTAAAATGAAGTAACAAAAGGTTTCACACAGGGGGATTAACGAATCAGTGAGAAAAGGTCAATATACTGCAGACATATACATAAATGGATGGGTCAATTTGGGGTTAATCTAAAATTTACCTTTTTCAAGCTACACTGATTCCATAAGTTACCTTAGAGAATTGCTCATATTGGTGGCATCGACAAGATATACCAAGGAAGATATAAAAGTCTGCTCGCCATCGCACACTTATTCTTATGGAATTATATATAAGGGGAAAACGGAAGGGAAAATTCCTAAAATGTACCAAAAACCATAGTGCTTATCACTTTATACCGTGAAAAAAATATGTTGATCCTTTCTTGACAGATCTTACTTAGCTTGTTAAAGCTTAGTTATATTGGATAGATCCAAGACAACTATAGTAGAAACTAAGATTGAGAATATCACAAACTATGCAGAATCTAGTTTGCAATACTAAGAAGAACAATGAAACAGTAAAACAAGATCTTTACTAAACTTTCAATATATTGAATACTATTTTGAATTACAAAATAGCTATGAATACTAACTATGATTGCTATGCAACCTATGAATACTAATATGAAAACTGATATCTAGATCTATGCCGTAGGGTTCCTTTTATACACTAAGGAAACCCTAATGGGCTTACAAAACGCGTCAAGTGATCATGCATATCTATTCCTAATATAACTCATGCATATCACTTTAGCAGTACTAACTATTTATACCAACAGTACTAACTACATAACTAACAGTACTAATAAACTGGCAGTACTAACACTTTGTACTGGCAGTACTAACTATTACATTAGCAGTACTAATGACTTAAACTATTTCTTCTAATCTTCAGCAGCAGTAGTTTCTTCAATCAGCAGTATTAACTTGAGACGCCTTTATTCCCAACAATCCTCCCCTAAACTTGATATTCATCTTGTTAATCATCAAGTTTCTTCCAATCAAATCATCTGTGCTGAGAGGATGCTTCCAAACACTTTACTGTCTTGGTATGTTTGCTAGTATAAAAATTTTCCTTAAAAGCTCATCTGCCATCACTGAATATTCATCCACTTGCAACTTGTTACTCAACATCAAAGTCATCAAGTGCTTCTTCAATGAAGTAATCATTCTCAACCACCATGAAAATATCATGTCCTCTCTGCTGTAGACACGTGATTAACACACATTATCCTATAGCCTCCATTTTAAAGATCATGCATATACCTTTGAGAAGCTTCCATAGAGTATCATTTTCATCTATTTCAAACAACCTCTTCAACTCAACCCAAAGTTCTCTTTCTTTATCTTTAGTAGGTTCTGTATGGTATTGAATATTCATGAACTAACTGTCATAGTGTTTAACTAGATCATCCCTACGAATTTCTTATAGCATATCTTCAAAGATCTGGTAATACCTCTGTATGATTACCTACTTTGGTGATCTGACTAATACTTTCTTGAGTCTTCAGTATAAACTTCCAAGTCAATGATTGGGTATTTGGTTTGTAGGGCTTCAACATTCATCCCTTCTTCTGGAACTATGATCATTAGCTGTTGTAGTTGTCTTTGAGACAGTTCATCTTTTGATTCTTTCAGCTGGTTTCTGAGCCGATCTCCAATCTTTTTGTCACTTTTGAACTTTCTTGATTAAGTTCTTGTTCATCATCTCTCTTTGAGCTTCCAGCTACAACTTTAGGAACTGTATCATCACTCTCCGTTGGAGTAAAAGTATTTACCCTCTTCATTGTAGTTTCAAATAATTCCTTGACTTCATCAAAGGAAAGTTTATTTAAATGTTGTAGAGTGTGATTTCCTATATGTTTGATATAGTTAGACATGTAAGTTCTTTGTTGAGCTTGAGTCTTGGATTTATTCCTCTTTGCTTCAGCTTTATGTGTAGCAAAATATCTCTTTCTTTGATTAATCAGATCTACAAGCATCCTTGCTTGATCAACTTCACTATACTTATCCCTTTCCTCTACTTGTAGTTTCTGAGTTAGCTCTTCATCTGCTTCAACTCTTGCTCTAATGTCCTCCCATTCATCTTCTGTAAAACCCTGAGTTGCTTGATGTACTTGAGCCATTTTTTGTTTTTCTGCTGCATCAAATTCTTCTTGTAGCCTTTGAGCTACTTCTGCATCCCTGGCAATCCTCTGAATTTCTTCTTCATCAAGCTGTTCTTGTAATCTTATAGCTGCTTCATAGCCAGCTCTTTCTTGTCTTTGTTTCAACTTTGTAGTGGTTTGCCCAGGCTTAACATCTGTCATAATAGCTTTACCTTTATCCTTTGTTGCACTTGATGAAGAAATAATGATGTTGACTTGTTGAACCAAACCAGCAGTACCAACTATCCTACTGGCAATACTAACTCCACCACTGCTAGTACTAACTGCTCTTCTTCTTCTACTATAAGTATGAACTCTAGCTGCATCTGCAAGTACTTTAGCTGCACTCAGAACTCCTAACTGGTCTTCAGGTTGATTTTCTTGACTACTAACTTTTATAGGAGTAACCAAAGTAACACCAACATCTTGATCTATTTATTCTATCATCCTCCCCTGTTTTATAAGAATCCTCTGAAGCTATGCCATCATTTGAGACCACAATCTTTGCTCTTCTTCTAGCTTGGCTAGTTTTGACAGTTTTTGTTAGGAATTATTGTAAACAGACTTAAGTCTGGTACTTATAGAGTTAAGTCTGGTAGATATAGTTAAGTCTGCCAGTACTAAGTTAAGTCTGGCAGTACTATAGTTAGTACTGGCCTTGTCTAGTTAAGTCTGTTTATGTAACATAATAGTTATAATAGTTATCTTAGAGATATCTTAGGAGATATCTTAGGAAAGGATATGCATTATCCTTTTACACGTTTGTAAAGCCCATTAGGGTTTCCTTGGTGTATAAAAGGAACCCTACGACATAGTGTTTCAGATATAGAATTCTAATAGAAATTAATAGAAAATAGCAAAGTTTTACATTGTGTTCTTCTTGGTACTTGTGTTAAGATTCCATATTAACACATAGTATTCAGTAGTCATGTTTCACTCCATATATTGAGTTTGATTTTAGTCAAGTTAGCTATTGTCTTACAAAAGGCTAAACAGATCAAAGACTTTGGACTTACAAGTGGTATAAGAGCCTCTAGAAGAACTCTGAGTAAGAAGAATCACAAGAACACAAACAATCACTTTCAGATCTAGAAAAATGTCTCAACATGCTAATGATGAAGTTCTCACAACATCGTTAGTGATGATGAAAGCATACATACCAAGAATGATGCATCAGATAATGGTACTAGTCAACCAATAAAACCAAAACAACAACAAACAACAACTCATTCCTACAACAACCACTATCTCAAATATCAACAAAACGTCCCAATTCTGAAGAAGAGGAGTATGATATATGGGCCATGGAGATGGAGCATTACCTTGAATATATTGACAATGATGTTTGGAAGGTAATTCAGAATGGAAATTCTAAGAAGAGAATCTCAACTAGAAAAGATGGTGTTGTTAGAGTACTTTCACAGTATCTCTTGCAGAAGGATTCATAGCTGTTGAAAAGGAAAGGAAGGCAAGAACCATCTTACTTATGGCCATTCAAGGATCATCTGAGAAGATTTCATGGAATGGACGATGCAAAAGAAATTTGAGGGAAGCATGAGGACTATGGTTTGGGTTGGTAATCGCAAATTCAAAGAAGAGGCAAAAAGAGCTGTTTTAAAACAGACTAGTTTTGAAAGCATTTACTATATCAAGTCCGAAGGAGGTTAGAAAAGGGATATTGACAGATTCCAACAACTACTCTCACATTGAAGCTCATGGTGCTAGAAGTACTACTGAGGATGCAAATCAAAAGTTTCACAGATCTTTGCCTCCAAGCTTTGGTCCAAAACTGCAATGATCTAGAGAACCAAACCAATGTTGACACTTTAATATCCATGCTGACTTGTATAATAACCTTAGGGTTTTTGAGCAGGAACTCACAAGTACCTCAAAATCATCTGCAAGTGCTCAAAATGTTGCTTTTGTTTCACACAGCAAGAGCAACACTAACAAGGTTAAGTCTGGTCATACTGGTGAAATGCCTTCAGTAACTTATACCTCCTTCTAACTTCAAACAACATTCCAAGAAAGAAAGTTCCGGCTAGTTCTGATGAAGTTATTTATTCACTCTTTGCCAAACAATCAGAAGATTTGGACTTGCTTCATGAAGATCTAGAACAGATTGATGATATGGACATTAAAGAGATGGACATAAACTGGCAGATAGCAATGATTGCTATTCAAATAAAAAAGTTCTACAAGAAGACTAGAAGGAGAGTCCGGATTGATGGAAACAAACCTGTTGGTTTTGACAAAAAGAAGCTTGAATGTTTCAAATGTCACAACACTGGGTCAATTTGCAGGAATGCCCATCCAAGGGACAAATGATGGGAAAGAAAAGAGACTCTTTTATCAAGAATCAAGGAGCTGTAAAGAGAAGAGAAGAATCAGAACTGTTTGCTGACTATGGATGATGGTATATGTGTCAATTGGGGAGGAACAAACAGAAGAAGAAGTAGAGATTAAATCATGCACTCATGGAATCAACTCAAATAATGAGGGTATTAATTAGTGTTCTAAAAATGCATGTGACTCATAGAAAAACTAAAAACACTGTTGATGATGAACAAACAAATCATAGGTGAACAAGAAGTTAAAATACTTCTCCTGATGATCAAGCTGTTAGAAATTAGAAGCTAAGTTGTTACTTTTCAAAAGCAACAATTATCTTAAATAAAAACTTATCATATACCAGGCAAAATGCCTTTTATGAAAAAAGAGAAAAGCTTAAAAAATAAAGAAGAGGAATGAACTGCTTAAAAAGATAAGGAACAATTGCAGAAAACAGTAGATTCATAGAAGGAATCCGTCTAAAAAAAAAAACCTTGGAGGGATTAGTTTGATTCTGGTATGATTCAACTATAAAGTTGGCTTAGGATATGAAATAAAATCAACAAACGATTAGGTTTATAGCTATGAGGAAGAAATGAATCGTACTGTGTTTAATTGTACTGCAGAAGACTTCATTGACAAACCTTTGTACAGTAGATTTTCAAAGACTGATAGTTTTAAAGGAGTTCCACATCCCTTATCTGGGGACTATACTCCTAAACCACAACCTAGAAATTGATAAATCTATTGTAGTGTTTATGTAAAAAACCTCAAGCCTGGATATAGTGGACATTCAGATGACACATCCAATGAGCATTCTACCTGTCAATCAAATGACAGTGAAGGATCTTTTGGAAATCCCTCTGAGCACTCTTCTGAGTCTGAATCAGAAAGTATAAGTGTACCAAATGAGATGTCTACGTCTAAGTCTGTTACAACTAATGAAAAAGTTGTGTCTGAATCAAAAGAAGTTGAACCTAGTTGTGTAACACACGTAAAAACTCCTAGGCAACAAATGAAAAATCAAGGGACAACAATAAGTTTAAAAGGAAAAAAATGGACATGAAAATGATGGAAAGAGAACTAGGAGAAGGTTACTCTTTCATCAAGAAAAAGTGTTTTTTTTGTGTAAGCCTAAGTCACTTGATAAGAGATTGTGAATTTTATGAAAAGAAAATGGCAAGAGAGGCTGAGCTTAAGAAACAAAGGGTTTTTAATACTGGTAACGGGGTGGCAAAACCAGTTTGGAACAATGCAAACAGGGTTAATCGTGCTAATCACTTTATACCTAGACCAGTACAACTTAATACTGTTAGGCAAAATGTCAATTCTGTTAGGCCTAATGTTAATACTGGTAGGGCAAATGTTAATTCTGTCAAGCCTAATGTTAATTCTGTTAGGGCAAATGTTAATTCTGTTAGGGCAAATGTTAATTCTGTTAGGGAAAATGTTAATTCTGTTTGGCAAAATGTTAATTCTGTCAGGTCTAATGTTAATACTGGTAGTTTTAATATTAATATTGTTAAAGCTAAACAACCAATAAACAACCAATAAATACCAGTAAATCAAACAGGTTTAGTCCTGTAAGACCCCAGGTGAATAAGTTTAATCAAAGAAGTAATTTTTCAAAATCACATTCACTTGTGAGTAGACCCATTGTTAGAAATACAACAAAAATGTCTTATACTCATGCCGTAAAGGGAAATTGGGGCACTGCTGTTAAGACCTCAGCAGGTTATAATTGGAGGAAAACTAGACCAAACTCCAATTGTAATAGTAGATCCAATTTTATTCGAACTGCAAATGCTAAAGGACCACAAGGCAGACCCAAGCCTAAAAAGGCGTGGGTCTCTAAGAGAAATAGGGTGGCAAGTGCGGGATCGGGGGGGGGGGGGTCAAAAACCCGACACGAAACCCTACCTAGAACCGACACGAAATTAATATGGTTCGGGTTGAGTTATATATATTTGGGTCGGGTTTGGGTCGACCTATCTAACCCGTTTATTAAACAGGTCAGATTCAGGTTGATAATAAATTAAGTAGGTCGACCCGCCAACCCGTTTATGATTTTTTTTCTTAAATTTAAATTTATTTATATTTTATTATACGAATTAAGTGGGTTAAAATGGTTGACCCATAAACCCATTTAACGTGTTTAACCCGTGTAATATGCCAACTTTTGTATATAAAACAGGTTAAATGGGTCAACCCAAAACTCGTTAACCTATTCAACCATGTAACCGTATGTAACCCCCCGTCAACCCAAATAAATATACTGTTTAACGGTCAGGTTCAGGTTATGTATAAACATGTTTAGGGTTACAAAACTACGCCATTATTTAAATGGGTCAGTTCGGAGTTTGAGGTTTTCTACCCGCCAACCCATCAACCCCGAACCCGCCAACCCTAACCCGGACCCCGATAGGCCTGGGTCCCTAAGAGAAACTAATTTCTCTTTTTCATGTGCAGGATCATCCACTGAAGAACATGGTAGATAGAGGTATATTTGATAGTGGATGCTCAGGGCACATGACAGGTAACAAGGATCAACTGGAGGATTTTGAAGAATTCAATGGGGGATCTGTTACCTTTGGAGGTAGCAAAGGCTACATAACTGGTAAAGGAAGAATAAGAGTTGGTAATTTAGATTTTGATAGTGTGTCTTTTGTAAAAGAACTAGGGCATTTTAACCTTTTCTCAATATCACAAATATGTGATAAGCAGCACAAGGTTCTTTTTACTGAAACTGAATGTCTTGTTGTGTCTTCTGACTTTAAGATGCCTGATGAAAATCAGATACTTCTAAAGGTCCCTAGACATCACAATATGTACAGTTTTGATATGAAGACACCTACTCCTGCAAAAGGTTTTGCCTGTTTGATTGCTAAAGCCACATCTGATGAATCTAAAATGTGGCACAGGAGGTTAGGTCATATCAATTTTAAAAACCTAAACAAACTTGTGAAGGGAAACCTTGTAAGAGGTCTACCTTCCAAGGTTTTCAGAAATGACCATACATGTGTTGCTTGCCATAAAGGAAAGCAACACAGGGCCTCCTGCAAGGCTAAATTAGAAAGATTAATCACTGAGCCATTACACACCTTGCATATGGATCTTTTTGGACCTACTTCTGTAAAAAGCATTAATCATGCAAGTTATTGCCTTGTAATTACTGATGATTGTACCAGATTTAGTTGGGTATTCTTTTTGGCCTCTAAGGATGAAACTAGTGGCATTCTTCAGAACTTCATTAGGCAGATTGAAAACCAGCTTAATCATAGGGTTAAGATTATTAGATCAGATAATGGCACTGAATTTAAGAATAGAGATATGCTTGAATTTTGTGGGAACAAGGGAATAAAACAAGAGTATAGCAATGCCAGAACTCCACAACAAAATAGAGTTGCTGAAAGAATGAACAGGACCCTAATTGAGGCTGCTAGGACAATGCTAGCAGACTCACTCTTACCAACTACTTTTTGGGCAGAAGCAGTCTCTACTGCTTGCTATGTTTTAAATAGGGTAAGAGTAACTAAACCTCAAAACAAAACTCCTTATGAGCTTTTGTTTGGCGAAAAACCAATTATTAGCTACATAAGACCTTTTGGGTGTCATGTTATAATTTTAGATACTCTTTGTGTGCTTGGCAAGTTTGATGGAAAATCTGATGAGGGTTTCTTAGTTGGTTACTCACTAAATAGCAAAGCATATAGGGTTTATAATTTAGTAACCAAAAGAGTAGAAGTAAATTTGCATGTCAATTTTCTTGAAGATAAACCTAATGTCAAAGGAGTAGGGTATAGATGGATGTTTGATATTGACTATCTTACTGATTCTATGAATTATATTCCTATATCTTTGAAGAATCAATCTAACCAACATGCAGGTACTTCAGAAGTAACTAACAGTGCAGGAACTTCACAAACTCAAAATGCTAATGCTTCTGAGGAAAAAGATGAGGATGCAGAGCTTATTGTTGTGCCTTCAGCTGTAAAGAATACTGCAGAAAAAGTTAAGCCAAGAAAGTCTTCTACAAATTCAAAGAAAGAAGAGATTTTGTCAGAACCTCAACAAGAGAAGGAGGCTTCTTCTACTGGCACTTCAGAAGATAACCCTAAGATTCTAGCTTTTAGAAGAGAGTTGGAAGCAGTCGCTCAAAAGCATTTAGGGAAAGTACCTAAAAACAACTCTACGAGCACGCTTTCAGTTAATTCTGGTAGTGAACCAGTTAATACTGGTAGGCTTGATCCTAATGATTCACCTATGCTAGAGCTCAAAATTTTTCACAAGTCTAAGACAGGAATTTTTAATGAGGCTTCTTATGATGAAGAGGGTGTGGTAACTGACTTCAACAGCTTACCAACATAAATTGAAGTCAGTCCCACTCCTACTTTTAGGATTCACAACATTCACCCAAAAAGTCAAATACTTGGTGATCCTAAGTCAGCTGTGCAAACTAGAAGCAAAGTGCAGCAAAAATCAGGAGCTCATGCACTTATCAGCTATCTTCAAAAGCATCAAAGAAATAATCACAAAGATCAACAACATTGTTTGTTTGCCTGTTTTCTATCTAAGGAGGAACCTAAAAAGATTTCTGATGCTCTACAAGATGATAGTTGGGTTCAAGCCATGCAAGAGGAGTTGTTACAGTTTAAGCTGCAACAGGTATAGGTTCTTGTAGATCTACCTCACAGAATGAAGGTAATTGGTACAAAATGGGTTTACAGAAATAAAAGAGATGAAAGAGGAGTGGTTGTCAGAAATAAGGCAAGATTGGTGGCCCAAGGGTACAAGCAGGAAGAGTGTATTGACTATGATGAGGTTTTTCCTCCTGTGGCAAGAATGAAAGCTATCAGGTTATTTTTAGCCTTTGCCTCATTTATGGAGTTCATAGTATACCAAATAGATGTAAAAAGTGCCTTTCTATATGGCACTATAGATGAAGAGGTTTATGTCTCACAACCTCCTGGCTTTGTTGATCCTGATCACCCTAAGAAGGTTTATAAGGTGGTCAAAGCTTTGTATGGACTGCATCAAGCTCCTAGAGCTTGGTATGCTACTCTATCAACAATTCTAGAGAAGCATAGATACAAGAGGGGTACTATTGACAAGACTTTATTTATTAAAAGGGACAAGAAGGATATCATGCTGGTTCAAGTGTATGTTGATGATATCATTTTTGGATCTACCAAAAACTCTTGGTGTGATGAGTCTAAAGCCTTGATGACAAGCAGATTTCAGATGAGTTCTATGGGTGAACTCACATTTTTCTTAGGATTACAAGTCAAACAGAACACAGAAGGAATCTTCATATCTCAAGACAAGTATGTAGCTGAGATACTCAAGAAATTCGATCTTGTAAATGTGAAAGCTGCAATCTTTGACAAAGGATGAGGAAGCTTTTGATGTAGATGTACACTTGTACAGATCTATGATAGGTTTCCTCATGTACTTAA